>JAVQJG010090481.1:0-12498 GCA_036024015.1 Craterocephalus amniculus | reverse complement strand
ATTTCAGTTGATTTGTAATGAATACACAATGTATGACATTTCATGTTTTTTAATTGCATTACAGGAAATAAAGAACTTTATCACAATATTCTAATTTTCTGAGACAGACCTGTATTTAGTTTTTTCCCAAACACGTTTGGTTTAACAAGCACAAACATGGTGCAGCAAATGGTGTTTGCTATCTGAGATACATTTACCACACTTTAAGACCTGATAAAAGGACTAAATGATTTTAGAGGTTATATCCAAATATGTTAAACGTTACCTATATGATTATTGTATAATATCCTTTATCTCATAAATGAGAAAACATGAGACCAACTGCAAAAATATACTGATCACAGGCCTTTGAATTATCATATGCAGAATTTTTACAATGTAAAGAAGTTTAAGCCAAACATTCTTATTAGATTAAATGAAAAGGGGACCAGATGTGAGAAATCTAATCATACACAGTTGTACTCTACTGCTGAGTTTCTTCTGCATCTGCATGTGACATTAAATTGAAAAAAACATCTGACACGGGGGCAACAAAATCAGGGGAGATCTCTCGGTGTGACAAGGACAGGTCCTTTCATCAGATAAGAAAAGACCAATTGTTGAGAAAACTTTCTTCAGCCTTCTCGTTACCTCATCTGATGAGGGTTTCTTCTATGTTCCCAAGTTCTGATAGACTCAACATGCCCTTATTTAGAGAGCGAGGGGAGGATGAGAGTGTGAGGCTGGGTGATGGTGGGGGATGGAGGGATGGAGGGACAGCAGAATGACAGAGGTATAGATAGTGAAGGTTTATTGGTTCGGCCTTGACCCGAGGGCTTTCCCAGGTCGTAAGACTGTCCCAGGGGATGTCAGCACTGCAGAACCCAGAGATGGAGCCCTGATAAGGGCTCTGAGACTCCACCCTTTTCAGCTATCTTCATCTGTAACCATCACAGCGGGGTATAAATAGGGGCACACTTTCACCATTCACCCCCCCCCCCCCCATTCCATTCTACACCATCTGCATTCCTGCAATGCCCACGGGATAGGTTTATTTCTTTTTCTCACATGGTTGCGTATGCTTCGCACATGTTTGCTGCAGACCTCGGTACACACAGACACCTTGACACGCGCACAAACATAAAACGCACTAGCAAGCACAATCACACTGTGAGCTCACATTTGATAGATGTATGAGGCCCTCTGGAAGTGCATAACATGTGCCATATGATGCTCCGGCCCCAAAGCGAGATTATTCAATCACCTAAAACGCTGACAATTCTGCTGTCGTTGTCCATATCAAATTACTATCTGACATCAGCGTTTTACGGCAGTGATGAGGATAAGGCCCTCTGTGGAATGCCATGATGCTTTTCTCCACATCTGACTTGCATTTGTTTACATTCATTTATCAAAGCACTTGATGTGGCTTGATTTATTTGCATGAGCATTTTTGTTTGTCCCGAAGGAGGTTTTGAACTACAAATTTGGAGTTCATCAACAAATGCTTAAGCCAAGAAACATTTATATGAGACGTCCACAGAGGCTGGTAGAAAATTATGTCTTGGCTGGTCAGTAACATTAATCAAAAAAAGGCTTGTAAGATTTTCCTATATATATTTTTCCAACAGTTGAGAGCAGCAGTGGTCCCTAATCTTAAAAGTCCAATTTGAACAGCGCAGTTTGAAAATTTGACAACCAATTCTCCCATTGTCCTGAATGCTGTAAGAACTATCAGTAAGGCTAAATGTGGTAACTGTAGAAACTATAGGCTTACATTAGATAGAACCCTGGATACTGTTAAAGAAAATCCCAGTTGCAATATTTATGGATATTTTGTCTTGGTATACATTATAATGACTTGGCTTAGGAGGAATTAGAAACAACTGTACACATGGATACTGAAATGATTGTGAATAAGGATATGAATCATCAGGTTTCTTATGTTCCATGTTAACACCAAATCCAGGCTGTGATCAAATTCAGATAAGCTTTAGATTTTAGATATGATTGTATAAACAAACTCAAAGTTAAATATAAAACAGTGTATCCTTTCTGGAAGGCTTGAGATTTGTTATATTAAAATGAATAAAAGATTGGAAGTAAGATACAAGACGCACAGAAACCTAACCAGCCACATCAAACGGGAGACAGAAATCTGGGTAATTACATGAACAGGAGCTCACACAAAACCCCGCCTCTTGTTAGCAGTGCAGGAGTCTCATTGGTGGGAACTTTCATGCCAAAGAGTAGAGGAATAAAGAAAAAAACTAATACATTGTTCCACATGTCTAAAACAATAGCTTCAAATGTTCTGAAAATTGTTGGATCATTTATAAAGACTAAACATGTCCTTTTTAAAAATATATTGATGCTTTCTTTTTTATTCCCAAAACTTTTTTGTTAAATGAACTAAATGTAGCAACAACTGAAAAAAAGAAATTCACAAAACAGCCATATAATCACCACATTATTCTGTTCCTCCTTCAGTTTTAGCACTCCATGTCCTTTGCTGTTCCAGAGCCAGTCATATTTTGACATTTAAGGTTACCAGATAAGACACTGAAAAGCATAGTATCACCTAGTTCTCCATCTAAGAAAAAAAGTCATGTCTGGTTGAGGAAAATGGCAAAAGAAGCGGACTGGAGCTCATCTCTGCCCATCATAAGAAGCAGCTAAGTGACCAGATTGATTGTATCAATTATCAATAACCAAAAAAAGAACAACTTCAAAAACTAACCGAATGTGCTTTTTTTTTTAAAGACAATTAAAATGAAAGTTTCTTAAATAAAAAGTTCAAAGGGACTTAAACTCCAGAAGACCAAGATCTAGAAAAATCCAGAACCTAAAGAAATTAGTTAACTCAAACATGATGCTGGGATGGCAAATGATGAAACAATGATCTGGTAAAGGCAATCCACCAGGCAGAACATGTAAACTGAGTTAATGAACAAATGGGCAACAGGTGTGAAGTAATTAGCCAAAGAAATCTGGTGTGAGATTAAAGGAATTAGATTCAGCTACAATTGGGGGAGACACACACATGAGTTTCATAAACACA
The DNA here is from genome assembly GCA_036024015.1 of Craterocephalus amniculus. Taxonomy (NCBI): domain Eukaryota; kingdom Metazoa; phylum Chordata; class Actinopteri; order Atheriniformes; family Atherinidae; genus Craterocephalus; species Craterocephalus amniculus. The sequence goes on along the minus strand of JAVQJG010090481.1, from coordinate 9,458 downwards.
AAGAAAATCAATCCAATTCTAACCTAACACAAAAGTCGTGCCAAAACACTACCATGTAGTCCATAACAGCACACCAGTCAGCATGACCACAGATTGCTCCGTGTCTCTCTGCAGCCTTTTTCTTAGAAAACAAGCTCAGAACAGTGATGGTCCATCAGCTAGAGGCACAAATGCATCTTTTCATTATTGTCTGGCAAATTTTTGCCTTAAGATCAAAGAGGTTTCAATGAGCCTCATCGCAAAGGGGACTGTAAAACAAATGGATTTCTCTTTAAATCCCCTCGATCGTTTGTCTCTATCTAGAAGGTATTAAGGCCATCAGGTGCTGGGAGAGAACGTTTCTAAAATTAATGAGCTACCGCTATGAGGATAACAGTTAGCTTCATTCTCCATGTGGGATTAATCAGCACATGAACCTCTCATACTGCACACTTATTTTGTTGATTTCATTAAAATAACAGTCCTTGCAAAGAAACAGACATTTTCCATTAACAGCCAGGATAAGATGCATGAAGACACGAGGTTTAAACCACACAATGCAGGCACAGCAGAGAGGAGCCGATTAGTCGTAGGCCGTGCAGGACTGGAAGGGAATGACGATTCGGGTGATGATAACTTAATTCTTGCATGGAAAAGCCGGAGTCACAGCGGGGTGAACATCCTACATGTGTCTGTTAGAGTGGGCTGAGCGCACTTGGTTATTAGATTACAGTTGTACCTGCTTGCCTTTGTTCTCCCAGATGAAAGCAGTTAAGACAGACCAATTAGGAAATTATCTGGATGTTTCTAATCAAGGGCTCGGCTAGAACAAAGAGAAGAAGGCTCACCCCGGCCCATGGGGCTAAAACACACAGATGTGGCCATGGGTGAGTGTGTTTATGTAAAATCTGGATGGGACTCATCTTCTTCTCAAATAAAGAACATTAGGTCAATTATTCTATTTGTTCAAATGTACAAAATTATCTCTAAGGTCCCTCCTGATTTCCAGACAGTTATTGCAATTCATAAGCTGAAGTGCAAACTACACTTCAAGTACAGTATCAATCCTGGTTGTTGTTTGCTTTCCCATTAGAGCAAGTTTACATTACTAAACAGCTCAAATAAAGAACCTGAGAGATCATGTTTAACTGCAGCCATTTGGGATAATTCACAGTGCTTTGTGCTGCTCTGCTTTTATGGACTAAAGTTGAACTATAGTGTGCCACGGTTTCTTTGACCCAAGTTCAAGCGAGAGAAACGGGTGATTTAAAAAACCCACAGAAACCAACTGTTGTTTTAACCATTCAAGAGATTTTGACCACGAGCCAGTGTGATGTAACAGTACCGACTTTTATGTGCTCATAAAGCCACTTTTTCACACCACAGTGCTGCCTGTTTGTGAACACAGTCGCAATAAAAAAAAATTTTTGAAGTATTTTCTGAAGCATTTTAGTCAGAAACACTGCTTACCGTGAAAAGAATGCACAGCCTCTTAACTGTAACATAACAGGACGTCTGGTTCTTTGGTCTCAGAACTGCTTAAAAACAGTCTGGAACAGTATGTTACACACTTAGCAAGAACCAAGCCAAACAACAAAAACCGTAGAAGAAGCCATCCTTTCTAAGAAGTTTTTCTGCTCATTAATCTTGGTGTCCATCATTTTACACCAGAGATCGCCAACTCCGGACTTTTTGGGTAAGTATCTTGCAAGTTTTAGATGTTTCCCTTGCTCAGCACATTTAAATAAGGGGTGTTGCAGCAGGGAAACGTCTTAAACCTGCAGGACACTGGTCCAGGGTGAAGCTTGTTTAAGTTAGTAATTTCTTTTATCATAAAAAGGGTCTCAGACTTTTTCTGTGGCCACTTTTTTAGCTTCAAAGACATTCCCAGACCAGCCAAGAGACAATCCAACCAGCTTGTCATGGGTAAAGATGCCCAGTCAACTTCACCTCAGCAGCAGTATTCTGAGGCTAAACTGGATTCCTGCCCCCAAATCAGAGGGAGGGAATGTAGATCGGTCAGTAAATCAATAGCTTTAAGGTGTTACATGGAAATATTAATTCCAGATTAAGTTTACATGGACAACACATTGTCCTAATTTCGCTTTAAAACCAGGGGTTGGGAAGGGTTCTGTTTGGTTGGATGGCAGAGTGTGATGCACCGTAAATATGCATGTCTACCGTAAGTTTAAAATTGTTTCGTTTCTTTTCCACAACATGAGAAAACATTGTAATAAGAACCATTTTGGGTTGATGGGGATTCTAGTTATGGAGCAGCTGCTCATGATCATTTTTCATCTGTTTAAAGCAGAATGAACTTTAATTCCGAAATAAAAGGGAATTGAAAGTCTCATGTAAATGTAGCCACTGACCCGTCCGTCAATCTCTTTCAATCTTCCCACACTCACAAAGAAGACCCTGAACTCCTCCACTCAGAGCAGCATCTCATTTAGGACCCAGTAACCCTTTAATCAAGCCACCATCTGATGATCCTGAGAGCTCAGCTGTGCCCCTGGTACGTACATCACCCAAGGCAAACGGAGACCAAGACCTCCCTCACCTCACCTCACCTCACCTCACCGACACTAGTTACCAACGCCTTCCATCTGATGCCAGACCTGAGTTTGGGGCTTGATGGCTGGACCTTTAGCCATGTGGCCTGACAGGGCAGAGCCTGAAGAGGCTTTATGTGTCCCATGCTTTCCAGAGCCAAGCCCACCCCTGTAACTGCTAGACTACCACTCCAAAATTTAATGTCCATGGTGATACAGTTAGAAAAAGTATGACTTGCTTGGAAGGGTTTCCAAGAAAAGGCCTCTTTTGTCTAAGGAAAACATGGCAGCACACCTTAATTGTTACATCAGAACAAACCACAAGAAGAGACCAAAGTGGAAATGTTATAATGCACTGCAGCACGTTTGATGAAAACCAAAGCCCACATCAGCACAAAGACCTCATACAAACTGTCGGATCTGGTGATGGAGGACTGATGATTTAGGCTTGTTCTTCAGTACTGGACACCTCGCTGTCATTGAGTTGGCCATGAACTGCTCTGGATACCATAAATCAGACGTGAGGCCATCTGACAGCTACAGCTGAAACATGACAATGTGCAGCAGAAAATCTTTCACAGACAGAGTGACAAGGTTGTCCATGTGTTGCATTACGAACATGAGAGATCACTGTTAACATCCTCTACGGGGGGGAACACTGGCAAGGAGCCACGAGACCACTGTGAGCCTACCACTGATTCACAGCCGTGTTTGCTTTTCCACAGAAAAGATTTGTGAGCGATAAACCTCAAAGCAGAATTAAGTGAACTCTGCGTTTAACACAACTCGCCTGTCAAGTCAGGTGAAATATTCAGTCTTCATCCCTTTTTTTCATTCTAAGTACGTCATCAAGGCTTATCTCTCTCTTTTTGCCTTTTAAAGCCTGTCAGCTGCCTGACAACAAGACAAATTGCTGTTCTAATGAAATTGTTAGACCTAACTTTGGAAGCACATCAAAACAAATTTGATAAAGCTTTTGCCAAGATGAACTTAATGGTTCATAGAAGGAAGGCAGCAGTATTTTAGCACATTCAGTTAAAGTATTAGACTGTTCATCTGCTCTCTGGTCACTCTGAGAATTTGACTTTTTTCCTGTTATTAACAGCGTTTTATGACAAGATTTTTTTAACTGTGCTGTTTTGGATTATTTTTTATGTATGCATCAGCATGCCTGAAAATGATCCAGCACATATTTTAGGGCTAGTGGATGGAATGCCTGGCTCACATCCACAACATAAAACAGAGACTGAAACCAGAGAGTTAAAAATCTAAAAAGGATGAAGTACAGCCGTGAGCACTAGTGTTGTAACAGCAGGAGTTGTGAACACCCAGCAGGCCTCACCAGCTGTGCCTTTCCTGCACACCTTCACAGGTGCAGCCAAGAAAGCAACCATCCTGAGTCCATGCACTGCCACTGCATGGACAGTGGGGATGCAAAGGGATGGTTCCGTTTAGATTTAGCTGCTCACAGTTTTACCACAGCTGGGAATTTTGCTTCTTTTACTCCCCATCTCACAAAAACTTAAAGTTCAAGTACTCAGAGAAACATTATGATGACGTTATATCAAATGTTAATATTTTTAAGTGCAAATCTGAAAACAAACCCTGAATTCTTGTTATCTATACCCCACCTGCTATGACTATAGCTGAAAGTCCAAACTGTGGAATAAAACAAAAGCAAGACTAGAGTCACTTTAAGATGCACTGCAGTCTAATGAAGAACTGTCCTTTGGTCTAACAAATCTACATTTTTAATTATTACATTCAGCAAACTGTCTTTGTTCCACAAGAGAGAACACATTTAAAGACCCATTATACAACTTTCCAACCTTTAAACTTTGCTTTCCGGACTCGTTTGATGGCACAGTGACTATTCTATAGACTATAGACTGTGATCTATTAAGTGCATTTCTAGAGCCGTCACAGCTCAACAGTGCCCCGCAGCTGGGAAACCACGCTAAAGTACTTTTACATGCGGAACGTCGGCTGCTGAGTTTCGCCTAATGAATACACACAAGCAGGCAAATGTGAACATACAAGTCACACTGGCGGATTCAACAAAGAAACGTTTGAAGACATTATCAGATGAAAAGAGTTAACTAAGCAGAGCTAAAGAAGCGTTTTTACTGTCTGGAGAGGTTGACAGTACAAGAAGGATGCAAGATGGATGCTGAATTAAGGCCTCCACATACTCCGCGAGAAGAGAGAAATTTGTTATTGTTCTCGAGGCTGCAAGAGCGAGAAAAAAGTTCTTTGTCAGCAGGGCATTTGATCCTCCGCGAGAAGCAGCGCGCGAGACGATTGGGGGGCGAGGGGGGCTACTGCGGGGGGGGCTCGTCTGTCTCTCACTGTGCAATGAGCCGGTTGACCCGCTTATTTTTATTTTACATGAAACTTTTTCATGACATGGTACAGATTAAACTCAATGTGCAGTCTCAGCTCAAGTTGTAACAAAAGTGCTGATCTGGCTGAGGAAATCAAAAAGCTGGAATAAAAACTGCTGATATTAGAGAGTCACTGTTAAACGCTGAGGACGAAGCATAAACGACGTAACAAAGAAAAGAGGTAAGAAGGGAAATAATAGAACTAATTTTTCTGAATTATGACTGCAAACTTCTAAAACTAACGACCTTCCTGACACAATAAAAAAAATCAGCACATGAAGACTGAAACATAACTGGAAACAAAGAACAACAACTTTGGTGGACATCCACAACAGGAAAAGGAGAAAGCTCCTCTTTAAGAATTCCAGTCATTTCTGAAAATATCTGGAACATTACATTATGTCTGGTAAAATGCCAGCAAGTCATATGAGTTTAGTTTTTGCCAGATTTGACCAGAAAAAGCTGGCGAGTCATATCTTAATCTTCCAGATCCAAAATGATTCACAGGTTTTCTATTTCCCCTCAACAGGCTGGTGCAAATAGCTTGACTTGATTTTTACCATTCCCATTCACCTTTTTTCCATTCACATCTTTAAATGCAAATGAAAAGCATTACTGGAAACCTGGCTAATCTCGGCATGCTGGTGTAAACACTGAAAATGACTGCTGTGCTGCAAAGCCTCACAGAACCATGACTGCAGATTCTCTGACCATTTCTAGTTTATGCGAGGCTTTATCATTCACTGCATGTGAACACGCTGAGATTTGTCAGAATAACCAAGATTTGTACTCCTAGATGTTAAAATACCTCCTGCTTTACAAAGAACAGAGGAGGTCCAGTGAATGAAGTCTGAGTCATCAGGATTGAAGGCCGGTCAACCTCTCCCAGATGTCTTGTATGAGTGAAACGAGCAACGGAGTGAGTGTGATCATGTTATGGGGTTATTTTTATAGGCCTGCAGCATGAGGACACTTTGCCTGCATTGCCATGAATTATTCAGCCTCCATCTGCGTCGTTCATAAAAGCAAGCGTTCTTTCGTAGGGGAAGAAAACCAGCAAACAGGGAGCTGCTTTTTCGTGAAGAAGATTAAGCCTTTTTTAATGTGTAGCGTCACCTTTTTAAATGTAAGTGCATCATTCTGTTTCTGAGAACACACACTCCTTCACACGCGAGCCATGCCATGTTCCTCTCTCTGCTACCTCTGTCTGTGAGAACTCAGACAGCAGTAGACTCTGTAGGTTGAGGACCACCAGGAAAGAAGGTGATGAAAACCACCGAAGCGGCGCAGAAGTTGCCAGATTTTCTGGCTCGTCTGCTCACAGCCAACACACTGAAAACCCCACAGTGACAACACGCCCACATACAGGTATTTCAATGCCTCAGTTGAGATTGGAGTCATTTGTTTTCCAATTTTCCACAACAAAGTCTAAAAAAAACCCTAAAAGACAGCAATGTCATGCTTCAACACAGCATTACTCCGGGTCTGAGCCCAGCTGTGGACAGGTGAAATTGCTTGAAAAATAGGAACGGGCGAAAAGTAAGCTCAGAGGAAAGCCCTCATTCGCCTTGGATCATTAAACTGAAATACGTCTTGGGTAACATAAGTGCTAATGCAGAGCACCACGTCTGCCATGTCTGGCACCGTCCCGAAAGTGTGCATCACTATTTTCCAGCGCATCAATAGTCAGTGCAGGCTGATTGAGTGGGAATTAAAATGGCAGTCACAGCCAATAGTAAGAGCTGAATTAAATAGAACACAAGTGGGCTTCAGTTAGGGCTCCTAAACCCGGCCTCCTCAATCAGTCACCAGATAATATAAGCTACCTCCAACTAAATCTCTACGCAATGGAACAAATTTGTGCACATATGTATCCACTCAGTGGTATTAAGTGCTCTTATGTCTTGCTGCATTAGTTTCTGGCCAATAAGTCACAAATAAATCCTTGTATTAGATTTGTGGTAGATTGGCTTAATACATCAAGCACTCTGGCAAGAGTCCAATGAAGTGATTCAAGATGACTGCACAGATACTTATTAGGCTAATATGAAAAAGTAAGAAGTTAGCAGGTATATGTGCCTCTTTTTTAACTTTAGTCCTTTTAATTTGTCTTATTTGCTTATTCTAGTAGCTGTTATTATTCTTCTAAACCAAATAGTTTGGTTCAGATCAGATGAGTTATTCTAAGCTTATACTAGAAGATTTTTTATTTTCCAAAAAGGAAAATCAAGTTTTATTGAACCTGAAACTTAGCAAGAGAATAGAGAAATTATCTTATTGATCTATTGATGAGATAATATATTCAGAGATTATGGTGGTTGCTACTACCGGGGATTTCAATTAAAAATATAATACGTAATTATCTGACCTTATAGGTCTGGCATACTCAGCAAGAAATAGACAAGAGTCAACATCAGACAGATATTTACTTGTTCGATAGCGCTCAAAGTACAGGTAGGATGTGAGATGGGTGCTGCATTAGCCGTTACTTAGAAAACCTGTCAAGTTCTGTAGTGTGTCTTTAAGATGTGATATAATTTACCCTTTTTTATATTTAGAAAATTCAGTGAATTCAAATACAAGAGATTTACTCCCCAATTTTAATTAACCTTTATGAACCTGCTTATGCTGAACGTATCAGCTGACCTGTAAATACAGAGTATGCCCATGCACTGCCTCTTCACACACTCAAATCTAAATGACTAATGTTGGTGGACTTCTAAAATGCATTTGTGCTTTAAATTTCCTCACAGGACACAATAACTGAAATGACCAGACAATGGTCCCTTAATTAGACACCTGCATGTATTTCCAGTTAGGTCTCACAGAAAACTAGCCTGGCTACCGCGACTAAAATTCACAAGCTCCATATAGTCTGGCCAGGAGGCCTATTCAACCGATTTCCAAAATCCCAAAAAAGTGGGAGCCAATCAATTTCGAGCTTATCCAAAGAGGCGGACTCAACGCAGTGACGCGACAGGTAGCAACATCGTCATCATTGCTAACATGGAGCAGCAGCAACATTTGACACAGCGGTAGATTATGTTTTCAGCACATTAAACGGAAAGTTCTCTGTGAAATGTGAGCAACGAGTAGCTCTGGAGACATTTGTTGGGAGGGAAAGACATTTTCGCCTTGCTCCTGACCGGCTTCGGTAAGAGTCTGTTAGCCCCGCTGGCTACACACAAGTCAGAGAAAAGAGTGCTGTGATTGGTTTAAACTTTGATGATTTAAGCTTCAACCAATCACAAACAGCGACATTTGAAGGAGACGGGTCAACCGTACCTTCTCAGAAACAGTTTCTGTATTAGTCTTGGCCAGACTATATGCTCACATTATAGTCGGAATAGTCAGGCTAGTACCCTGGTGCAAATGAGATTAAAATGAAAAACATTTATGTGTGCAGACACTGAGCATGGTGTCAGCCTTCACCCCGCTCATCACTGCTGGGATATTTGGAGCGACTCTGTCTTCTGCTTTGGCCTGCCTAGTGTCTGCTCCCAAAGTTTTCCAGGTACACACCCACACATATTTATAGTATATATAGATATATGTAAATATCTATCTATATATAAATATATAGATAGATATATACACTATATTGCCAAAAGTATTTGCTCACCTGCCTTGACTCGCATTTGAACATAAGTGACCTCCCATTCCTAATACAGAAGCTTCAATATGACGTCTTTCCACCTTTTGCAGCTCTACCAGCTTCAACATTTCTGGGAAAGCTATCCACAAGGTTTAGGAGTGTGTTTATGGGAATATCTGACCATTCTTCTGTAAGTGCATTGGCGGGGTCGCACACTGATGTTGCAAGAGAAGGCCTGGCTCTCAGTCTCTGCTCTAATTTATCCCAGTGGTGTTCTATTGGATTGAGGTCAGGTCTTTCTGCAGGCCAGTCAAGCTCATCCACACCAGACTCTGTCATCCACATCTTTATGGACCTTGCTTTGTGCGCTGGTGTACAGTCATGATGGATGACTAAGAGGCTGGCTCCAAATTGTTCCCCCAATGTTGGCAGCTTGGAATTCTCCAAAATGTCTTAGTATGCTCAAGAATTTAGAGTTCCTGTCACTGGAACTAAGAGGACAAGCTCAGCTCCTGAAAAACAACCCCAAAGCAAAGAGCATTACACCACTGCATCCGATGCTTTGCATTGCACTTAGTGATGTACGGCTTGGATGCAGCTGCTCGGCCATGGAAACCCATTCCACAAAGCTCTCTGAGCATTGTTCTTGAGCTAATCTTAAGGCCACAGGAAGTTTGAAGGTCTGCAGAAATTGACAGCAGAAATTTGGTGACCTCGTCGCACTACGCGCCTCAGCATTCGCTGATTCTGCTTCAGCTGTTTATGGATGAACTCACTGAGCTGAGCAACCCATTCTTTCACAAATGTTTGTAAAAGTAGTCTGCATGTGTAGGTGCTTGATTTTATACACCTGTGGCCATGGAAGTGATAGGAATACCTGATTCTCATTATTCGGGTGGGCAAGCGAATACTTTTGGCAATATAGTGTATATCTCAAGAATCAAGAAT
>JAVQJG010090479.1:0-26760 GCA_036024015.1 Craterocephalus amniculus | reverse complement strand
GCTATTAATGAGGATTTAATTTTTTGAAAATCGAGATTTTCTTAGCCGGAAATATTTTGCCGACGTTGCCTTCCCTCACCTGTACAACTGTATGCATGATAGTTATATTTTCACGGTTTACAGTGGCAGGGCCTGCCAGCTTGTTTTACAAGTTTGTTTCACAACTTAAAATATCTGCACTTTGAATTTAGGTCAACTTCCTGAATGGGTGATTGTAATAAAAGCATGTTTTCCTATAAAATCTCATATTTGTGATCTGTTTTAAAGACAGATTAAAGAAAATCGATTAAAATGGAAAATGGTTTTAAAAAATCTCAGATTTTATTTTTTGGCCATATCGCCAAGCCCTATGCTGAAGTGCTTTCAATGGGCTAAAAAGGTTTCCTAAAAAACAAACAAACTACTGTATCAAATTTTAATGGCTCTACACTGCTTCAGGATACTAAAAGGGTATAAGATCGACAGATCAATGAATCAAGTGCAATGATAAACCCTACAAATCCATGGCTATGCACTGAAGACACAGGGAGTGGAAGGGGAGCATTTAAGGTTTTAAAACTCCAAAGTTGCCCTTTTAAATTCTCTGTATTAAGATGCATGTCTAGATACCTTGATGTTCTTTGAAAACCCCTCGTAGAACTTCTTGTAGTTGTCCTTGTCCTCAGACAGCTCTCCAAACAGCTCCAGGCACTTCTTGACAATGTTTTTGCGGATGACCTTCAGGATCTTGCTCTGCTGCAGCATTTCTCTGGAGATGTTGAGGGGCAGATCTTCTGAATCCACAACACCACGGACGAAGTCTGGAGAGATCAAAACAGTTAATATACTTAAATTACAGAAAATAACTAATTTTTCCACACTTTTTGAACTTCAGTCCAGAGCAGAAGAGGACGCAGACATACTGAGGTACTCTGGGATGAGCTCTTCACAGTTGTCCATGATGAAGACTCTCCTGACGTACAGTTTGATGTTGTTCTTCTTTTTCTTGTTCTCAAAGAGGTCGAAAGGTGCACGGCGGGGAATAAAGAGCAGGGCCCTGAACTCCAGCTGACCTTCCACTGAGAAGTGCTGCCAGGGAGAAATATCCAATTTAACTTAGTTCTCCGCACTGTGGGACACTTAAGCCACAATGGGCATATGTATACACTTTTTTTTTTTTTTTTTTACCTTGACAGCCAGGTGATCCTCCCAGTCGTTAGTCAGACTCTTGTAGAACTCTCCATACTCTTCGTTTGTGATGTCATCTGGGTTCCTGGTCCAGATGGGCTTTGTCTTGTTAAGCTCCTCCTGGTCGATGTACTTCTCCTTGATCTTCTTTTTCTTCTTCTTGTCCTTGTCTTTAGAGTCCTCTTCATCATCTGAGCCCACATCCTCGATCTTTGGCTTGTCCTCACCCTCTTCTTTCTCCTCCTTCTCTGCCTTTTCTTCCTCAGCCTCGTCGTCACTGATCTCCTTGTCGCGTTCCTTCTCCACCTACAAATAAGTCAATTTGAGTCACAGAAGCTTCACTAAAAGAATTGAGAAAAAAAAAAAAAACAAACTGGGAAGATCCTTACAAACAGAGTGATGGGATAACCGATGAACTGAGAGTGCTTCTTGACAATCTCTTTGACTCGTTTCTCCTCAATGTACTCAGTCTGATCCTCCTTCAGGTACAAGATGATCTTTGTTCCACGGCCGATGGGTTCACCTTTGAAAAAGGAGAGTAAAACCGTGAGCCATTTGTCATGGTAGGCAAAAAAGAAATCTCCATAACTACTTCATAAGATACTAAATCCAACATATCTTAATGAACTGAATGCTTTCAGGATGCATACCGCTGTCAACCTTGACTGTGAAGGAGCCTCCAGCAGATGACTCCCAGGCATACTGCTCATCGTCATTGTGCTTGGTGATGACGACCACCCTCTCAGCAACAAGGTAGGCAGAGTAGAAACCCACACCAAACTGGCCAATCATGGAGATATCAGCACCAGCCTAGAGGAACACAAAGTTTTATTAGGACAAAGCTTTTTTTTTAAAAAAAGAAAAAAAAAAGAATTCACAGTATAAGACAGAACTATTATTGTTGCAGCTACAATCTTAGAAAGCAGCCCATGTTCCCGTATGGAATACCTGCAGGGCCTCCATGAAGGCCTTTGTGCCAGACTTGGCGATGGTACCCAGGTTGTTGATCAGGTCGGCCTTGGTCATGCCGATTCCAGTGTCGACAAGGGTCAGGGTGCGGTCAGCTTTGTTCGGGATGATGTCAATTTTCAGATCCTTGCCGCTATCCAGCTTGGATGGGTCAGTCAAGCTTTCATAGCGGATTTTGTCCAGAGCCTGTGAATGCGAAAAAGAAAGAACAACAAACATGTTAAATACAGATTTGTTGAAGCTGTGGCCAACTTTACCTTAGATTGTATAAAGAGTTAAGAGTGTCCAGCTGGTGTTGACTTACATCAGAGGCATTGGAGATCAGCTCCCTGAGGAAGATCTCTTTGTTGGAATAGAAGGTGTTGATGATCAGGGACATCAGCTGAGCGATCTCTGCCTGGAAGGCAAAGGTCTCAGCCTCCTCCTCTTGGTGCATTTCTTCAGGCATCTGTTCAGAAAGAAACCCAGGTAAAAAAGTTAAGCTAAAACAACTTTAAATGTTAAAAATCAATTTTTATATACAAACATAAAAATAATTTACAATGAATGAATGAGTTAAGGCATTTCTAAAATGAAAAAAGGAGGGAATTTTTTTTAAATCAACTTTTTCAAAAAGATTTAATGTCAGTAAATTGAAATTCTAAATAAATAATCAGAAACCATCATCATCATTTGAAGGATGTCATTATATATGGGCGGAAGTGCCCGGTAACCAACATGGCGTCGACGCATAGACAATGGACGCTGCAAACACGTGCTCAAGAGTGAAATAGAATAAAAAAAATAAAAAAGTGAATATTTTTGTAAAAGGGACTCCAAGGCCAAAGTATACATTATAAAAGTTGCCACAAAAGTAATAATTGTTCCCAGTGAAATAAATAACTTGTAGTTTATAAAAGACTACGGCAAGACCACGAGTGTGCATCGATTACGTAACTCGAAACGAACAGACACTGGCAGACGTTAAACTGAAATTAAACTTTAACCAGAAATCGTTTCATGAGAAATAAAAAACGTAAAGGCTCATTTTTGTTTAATTAGACAACAGTTAAATTGATATGGCAAAATGACTAAGGGTAATTTCTAGATGTGTTTTAGCAATGTCACGTTCACCACACCTCTGTGCGGCAGTGCCGCATCTCCACTGCCCCGCATCACAACTGCTACGCTACGTCCCTACACTGCATGAAAATCCCTTTGTCGTCAAAATAAACGCTATACAACGACTATGCAAACCGTTAGGTAATATCTTGGGTGTACCCGCTGTCGCCTACAAGCGCTAACGTTAAGGCTATCCCAACCCATGAGGTCTCATTCAGAGAACAACAGCTAATTACCTGATTTTTGAGAAAAAACAAACACATTAAGAGACCATGTATAAGTAAGGACTAAGTGACATACTTGGATACATACATACCTTGTTAATTCCGTTTACGTTTCTTGAATAAAATGCAGCAAAAGTGTTGTCCCCTGTGCTCTCTGACGCAGGAAAAAGGAAAGGAACTTCCTTACGGTGCACAACGAATCTTTATACACATGGGTTTGTGCAGCCGTATTCATCCGCGGAGCGCATCAACCACCAAAACTGGTGCAAGTAAAAGACTCATCTTGAGTAAAATACCGTGATTAAAACTGTATCCATCGGAAACATTCGAAACAGATCACTTGCAGTAAAAATATGAGTTTATGATGTACATGTATTGCAAGGTAGTAAGTAAATAAACACTTTCATCAAAGAATTTTAATTTCCTAAAATCTCCTTCCTTTTATTGTATGCTGTACATTCGTGACATTTCAAAAATATTTTATTCATATGGTACATACGTATTTTATTTAGGCTTTAAAATTATTGAAACCCCAAATATTGTAATGTCAATGGATTTTCTCAGCGTATCTTTGCTGCCATCATGTGGCAGTTCAAGCTATAGCAAAGTATTTACTGAAAGCGCATATTTTTCGGTGACAAACTAGGCTCCACAAATGTCGCCATGCACTACCGAAGCAGAATCATGTGTCAAACTAAGAAATCCGGTCACTCAAAATTACAGGCACGTCGTTAGTTTTCTTAGAATCTGACAAAGACTATTAGGGTCTTTTTAATCTGATGGAGGAATACTTTAAACTATGGGGGTGTGCTTCGATCCTTCCAGCACTTTCCATGAAAAACCCGCCTTACGGTGACGTCACGGACTTGTCAGATGCAGCACTCTCCTCACATCTGTAGTCATACAAGTTAAACCAACGATAAAAACACCACAACTACCCCACAGTTTTACATTTATTATTCCTATGGGTTTACATGATATTAATAATGGAATTATTGTGGGAATAAAACTTGCATATAAATGAAAGTAGTCAGTGTACAGCTTAAATAACAGCATAGATTTACTTCATTTTTTATACCATTTATTTCAATTTAGGATTACAGGGGGGCTGTAGCCTATCCCAGCAGTTACTTGGCAAGAAGCAGAATAGGTCTATATCCTGAACAGGTGCCAGTCCTTTGTAGATCCAACACAACAGATAAGCAACAGATCACACTTATTCCTGCATGTCTTTGAACTGTAGAAGTATGCCAGGGACGACAGGACATGGTTCCAATAATGCTCTTGGACTGGCCCTGGTTTTCTTCAGCAAACTAAACCGTTTTCAGGCTACCTTGTGATCCAGCTTCAGAAAGACGATGGTGGCCACGAAGACTGACTCAATGTATTGCCTGAGCACCAACAACCTCCTGTTTCTTCAACCTTTGTAGCACTGGTGGCAGCACTTACAGTATGTCTGTTTTTAAGCCAACTTCTGGATATGATGTAGAGCACAAGGGCTCAAAGTTTTGAGTTAACCCTGATTGGGCTGGTTCTTAGTGGAACCCCTCTCTGAAAACATGACCCTGGCCACTGTGCTGTAACTTATTTCCAGGGTATAGCCAATCTTTTTGAAACCTTTGCCATCTTTGTAGGTATTTCTCACATCCTTATAAAGTTCTTTACCATAAATAAAAGTGTCATGTTGGACATCCAGTGGCTATTATGAGAGAATTGTACCCAAACACCTAACTTATCAGCTCTAATCCATGTTACATATTTTTGTATAGTCCACTAAAGCAGGTAAAAACATGAGCATGATGAGTAAGGCAGGGGGATTTATATATATGGGCAGATAAAACTATGGGTGTACTTATACTTAACAAAAATGTGTACACTTCTTAACTGTACACTAACTACTCTGAGTTAAATCAAACTTTAATTTCTATGATGTTACGCTTCGAAGCAATACAATTAAATAGTTGCTGAATGTAAGCGTACAAAACATTTGATTACCTTTGTCCCAGCTGAAGCTCCGCTCAGTGGCCACATCCCGATGTACAAAACAAGCTCCCCAGTACCGTGGGGCGTAAAGCGCTTGCGTCAAATATTTTCAAAGGCCCGCGACTAGCTAGTGTGCTAATCCAACATTAGGAACGTAAGCGAGGTTTTCATAATAATTAACCAATTTATTCGGAATTTTATCCGTTTATACCCCACCTAATACAGGGTATGTATATAAGGATATTTTTAAATTTTATTTATAAACACATACTGAACTATCAAAAGTCAGTTTAGTTAACAAGCTCGAGTTCATGTTAGCTTAGCTCAATTTAGCTGTGCCGGCTCGGGTAGCGTGTTCCTAACTAGCGTTAGCTAACTGAGCTACTAGGCTGTGGTGGTCAGTTTAGCTGGTTATTGACTGAAAGCTGGCTGTTTATTTATTAACTTTAGGGTTTTGCTAATTTATTTGAAGTGATATTACACACTGAAGCCAAAGTGCAATCAAACGATGTTGAATTTAAATAGTAAAAGTCAAAGTTGCCAGAATGCATATGCTAAAGTACCGACACAATATGGCAGTGTTGACTTTAGCGTGTGTGTATACAGCAAAGGTGTTTTTGTTTGGAGGACTTGTTTAAATTGGTTGTATTGTGTCTTCATCAGGTCACATTTACTCTGAGAATGTCTTTCCCTCCGCATTTAAACCGGCCTCTGTTGCCACCTCCTGGGTTACCCCCTCAGTATGCTGGCTTCCCTACAGGTAAGTGAATACGAGACCCTTGCAAATGAAATGAATGAATAAATGAAAAATACTCTATTAATCCCATAGGGAAATTCAGAAAATGTATTATTATGTATGTATTATTATTGCCTTCCATATCTTCAATTATGAACACATAATGATCATAGCAGTAATTTATGAGTCACACTTGCAGCCTTTTGGTTGGTTGAATGCACTATTGTTGCCATATAGGCATTCTCATATTGTATCAGAAAGCCTTTTTTGTCATTGTAAACAAACAATTGTATTGTAGACACCTGAAGTGTTGATAAGTTCAATAATCTACAGATATCAATTGTTTATATTCATTTAAACAATTTAATCATGTACCTCTTTGTTTTTATTTGATATATATGTGCTTTCTTTGTTAAAGCAGCTCCAATGATACCAGTTCACATGGGGATCATGGCTCCCACTCCTGCAGTCATGGTCCAGTCTGTGCCAGTGGTCAGTAAGCCTCCTGTCCCAAAGAAAGACATTTCCTCATTGCGAGCCAAAGATGATGAAAACAGCGGGCCAACGACTACGGTGTTTGTGGGAAATATATCCGAGAAAGCTTCAGACATGCTCATCAGACAGCTCTTAGCGGTAAGGGATATAAAAATGTACACACTGTCATTGACATTAGTGAATTGGTATTAATCACTGGAAATTTATTTTCATGGCAGGAATATTTCACATTGTAGTTGGATCAGAAATCCACCAATTATGAATAATTTATTTTCCTTTGTGCTAATTTGACAGAAATGTGGAATTGTTTTGAGTTGGAAGAGAGTCCAAGGAGCATCTGGCAAGCTTCAAGGTAATTCGTTACACATGGTATAATCTTCAATGGGTATGAGGATACCTGCATTCATGATTAACTTGGATGACCACCTCCTGATTTGTGCGTTGCCATTTGCATGTTAGTCCAGACATATCTCTGTCTGTGTGTTTTATCCTGGTCAGCCACAAAGGTTTTAATCTCTTTGCATTGAACTCTCTGTTGCAGCTTTTGGTTTCTGTGAATACAAGGAGCCAGAGTCTACATTGCGAGCTCTTTGGCTACTTCATGACCTGCAAATCGGAGATAAAAATCTGCTAGTAAAAGTGGATGCCAAGACTAAATCTCAGCTGGAAGAGTGGAAAGCCAAGAAGAAGACTGCAAATGGGGTATAACGATATCTTCAGTTTGAATAATTCACTCAAAAAATTGCTTAGCATCTTTTATAAGGCACTAAGTGATAATGAAGCTGGAATTATACGTTATTTTTCTGTATTGGCAGATGAAGAAGGCAGAAGACGGAGGCCAAGATGAGGAAGAGGTCCTTGATGAGGAGACAAAGAAGAAAGATGAAATTGTCAAAGGTGCCATTGAGGGATTGATGCGAGAATATGCTGCCGAACTTAATGCTCCTTCTCAGGATGACGAGTCCCAGCGACGGAAGAGAAAAAAAGAAAAAAAAGAAGAGGTATGCAGGGTTGATGGGAACAGAGCACCGGTCAGAATTCTGTCGTATGGGGGAAACAAAAATCTGACTGCTGAACAGAGACCATCCTTTAACCGTTGTTGTTTCTCCAAACACTTTCCCTCCGTTGTTGTCAGTAACACTTGTGTGTTTTTCTGCAACCAGTCGGTGCTGCAGCTGCAGATGATGAAACGGTAAAGTCAGCTCTGAATAGGCTATTAGTGGTATTTATGGCAAGCCTTAAGGGAGCTGGTGCAAAAAATGAAAAGAACCGGATACCTGCTTTTGGACATAATATTCTCTTGAAAAATTGCTGTCACAGCATGAGTAGGACGCTATGCAAGCTTTAGAAGTGACTTGTTGGCTTGGTGCTGCACCCACCTCGGCCATACCGTCATCATCAGAATCACTTTCTTGTCATTGAACAACAACCAAAACAA
The DNA here is from genome assembly GCA_036024015.1 of Craterocephalus amniculus. Lineage (NCBI taxonomy): Eukaryota > Metazoa > Chordata > Actinopteri > Atheriniformes > Atherinidae > Craterocephalus > Craterocephalus amniculus. The sequence continues at coordinate 18,647 of JAVQJG010090479.1, read as the reverse complement.
ATTATTTTTTCCTGTACAGCCGTCCAAGAACAGACAATCAGAACATAAATATAGTAGGATCAGGTAGACTGAGGCAGCAGCCGCAGAGCAGCGGACCTTGTTCATTCATTCAGTCATATAGATTTAAGAAAATGTGAATTAATACTGCGTCCTTGGGTAGCCCAAATTACGACATAGTGACTTTATAATATTTATACTAAATAAAAAAATTTTTTTAATAGTTTACAGTAATAGTATAGTAGTGTATTTCCCTTGTCAATGACAACTTGGACAGGTAAATGGTTAAAATACTTATTTTAAAAAATCTCTTGCACATTTTAAAAATGGTACATTTTTGCTTTCAAACAAGAAATCTTTTTTAATATTAAAAGAGTCATGATTCAACAGGATGTCAATGTGGAAAAAGGTGTAATGTGTTCTGCGCAATAATATACTGAAATTTCAGATTTAATTCTTCCATCACCTCAGGTCACAGTCATGTGAACCTTGGATCAATGTGTTTTGAACACTGATACAAGGTGAGTGTAACTGTTTCCACCTGGGAATTGATTTTTTTGTCTCCACTTCTTTCATCGTAGGATGACATAAACACTATTGACATGGAGGAGGACAAGAGGGACCTGATTTCCAGAGAGATTAGTAAATTTCGCGACACTCACAAGGTAAAGTGGCTTCTTTAATCTTGTAGTTGACATTACAGGTTTTGGACAGCAGTTGCTAACGTAGTTCACTCCTAGAGCTTGCACATTTAATTTAAATATGTCACACTTGATCAGTAATGTGCACACTACCCCACAGATTGGCTGTCTATAAAAGTTGTACAACCAAACATATTGATGCCCCCTATTTTAAATTAAATATTTCACGTTCAGTCACCACAACAGATGGCTAGTATTCTTGTCACCTTTCTCAGGTCTGATTTGAAACAACCGTAGTGAAACTATTTAGGTGTGACTTTTACAGATCCATTTCTTCATTCATCACACAAAAATGCATGGAGACAATGTAAAGTTACTTTAAAGCTAATCTATTCATTAAACCCCACCATTATGATAGTGATCATATGGTGACTAAAGCAAGATGAATCTCAGAGCTTTGGAAAAAGTTGCCAGGATAGGATGTAAGTATCAGCCTTCTTTTATTATATACATACACTGGGCGTCCCCCTCTTGAGGACTTGCATTGGGGCAACTGTGCTGCTGTTGTGTGATCAGGGCAGTATCTTTTATGTAACCCATTTATTTATCATTACATATACTCCCATTCCTTGTTTCTGAATTTGTGATAAGATTGGCGGCACCCTGGAAATCTGCAGAGTCAGTGAACCTGTGCGAGTCCTCTGTAAATTATGGTCTGTCTTAATGGTGTTCATGTTGAAGCTTAAGGGCTCAGTAACCACTACAGTGACTCTTGCTGTAACTTTATGATGCTAGTGTGGAGTGGGGGCGCCCTCTCCACAGCAGTATGATGATCTGAAGACTGACAAGGTACGTGTTTTCTGTGTGTGTTGTGAGATCTCTCTCTCTTCCATCTACTCTGTATCTCTCTGCCTTAATTTTTACTTCTACCAAGATAGCTCCCTTTACTTCATTTGTCCAATCGGAGAGCTCAGGATGTAACTTGGCCGCAATGGTCTTGTTTACTTTAAGGGAAAGATTTAGGAAGAAGGACTAGGCTGAAGGTTTTGTATGAGAATTGTAAAGATCAAGTTATTGCTCTGACTGTTGGCTATTACAATTTTGAAGAAGGTCCAGCTTTAAAAAAGGGTTGGGGTCAGAGAACACAATTTGCACACTGTTAAAATTAAATGTAAAAGTAATCGTTCAAAATTTTCTCCTAGAGGACATGTATTTGTATAGCAAGACCTGGTAGACACTTGAGAGGTAAGTAAGAAGCATAGACTGTATATAAAAGATGACCACAGTCATAGAGCAAGCTTAAGTCAATATTAGCTGATTTTTATTGAAATATAATGCTACACAGGGTTTTATGTGCAGAGTTGAAGCAAAACAGCAAGGTAAAAAATAAAATAAAATGAGCTTGTGGTCTTTTGTGAAAGGTTCCTGATTATGGAATCAAACAGGCTCAACGAAAGTTCATTTGGGGCTTATCAGGCTTGATTTACAAGCCTCGGGGAAATAGGCAAGGTTAATTTATCGGTGAAGTTGAGCTTTTTATATTGCAGAGTTTTATTAGTTATTATTAATTCGGTTCCTGTCCTTTGTGTTTTTTCCTTCTACATTTGCTGTCTAGCTCTTTTATTTGTAATTTTTCCCTCTTTAGTGAAAGAGGTGATTGTGGCTTGGTCTATCTTTAATGCACAGTCTATGTTCAAAAAGTCACTTGAAACAAAAAGGACTTCTAAAATGAGGTCAATAAAAGAAGAATGTAACATTGGTTGATAAATAATTAACAATACTTTACATAAACTTCCAGAGTTTTGAGAACATTGCTAATATCTTGCATATTTTTTGTGTTTTTGTGCATTACACCCAAGGCTTTTATGAGTCTGTTTCTTTATCCAGTCCATCTGATGGCCTGTGGTTGCATTAGACTGTTAAGTTGAAATAACATGGCCTTAAAATTGAGATTAACACAACCAAAATGTTTGAATATCAGATAATTTCTGTTAAATGAATGCAGTTGAAGCTGTGTGTGTAATGCATATGAAGGCAGAGTTGTGTTGTATGTATGTGAGAATTGAGTCAAGAAGATCAGCTGAAGACTTCTCAGGGGTAAGACAGCTTCTACAATTTCATTTATCTGTGCAGAAATGTGACTGACGTTCATAATGTTCATTTTCTGACTTAAAACTACACCGATTTCCATGTTACCCATTGACGTAAAGGCTTTTTTTGATGATTATGATGATGCTGAAGCAAGACAGAATCCCATAACATTTTTCCCTTGTATACCATGTGACCTGCTTTCCTCCCAGGCCTAACTTAAAAGGCTTGTAGGGGCAGCGAAGGGCTGAGTCCGTAGTTCAACACCTGTAAGTCACAAACAACTAGTTCAACAAAAGACTGATGCCTGTTTTCTGTTTTTGTATTCCTTGTTCTGAAAGAAGGCCTCTTAAGGAGAGAAAAAGCTTTGTCTTTTGCCACGTTATGAATGCCTCAAATTGAACATGTTCCACAGATCTTTACAACTAAATAAGTGGTTTCCAGTCATTTTCTTGCTACACTGTAATCGTTTTCTCCAATTTTGAAGCAACATAATGCGCCATGTTGCTTTTAAGTGAATGAAAAAGCTCTCTTTTGGTCTCTCTGCGAATGAGAGCCTTTTGAAAGAGCTGAGTTTTCCCAATTATGATTACAGCTTTGAACTGATTAGAATAGGGCATGCTCCTCTGTCAAACCTATCACAAATCTGGAAACCACTTGATCTGTGTACATATGTCAGCTAAATGCAAATGCTCTCATGTGGCATCAGCTGATCCTGTCTGTGTTTTGCTCTGCAGAAACTAGAGGAGGAGAAGGACAAGCGGGAGAAGGAGCGGCAGGAGTTTGAGCGTGAAAGGAGGGATCGCGAGAAGGAGCGAGAGCGGGAAAGGGAACGGCGGGACCGTGAAAGGGAGAAGGAGCGGGAGAGGGAGAGAGAGAGGGAGCGAGAACGCGAGAGAGACAGAGACAAAGACCGTGAACGCAGGACCAGAGAGAGGGAGCGGGAGCGAGACTGGGAGGTAGAACGGAGCCACGACAGGATTGCCAACCGCAGCCGATCCAGGTGAAGTCTAAAAAATATATTATGGTCAAACACAAGATAAAACAATTATAAATCAATTCATTGTGATGAAACGATAAACAGAATTTGACAATGTCTACACTGTCAGCGCTAACATCTTATTTGTTTCAATTTATGTACAGAAATAGCTTATTTTCAATAGTTTTAGTAGGATTAAGAGATAATCAACATATTGATGGTAAAAATAAGCTTTGTTAAACATTTGTAGCTCTCTAAAGTCCAGAAGTCCATCAAAAAGTTTGTCTGTGCGTTTTCTTTTTCCATATTCTGTCAAAATTTATTAGGGCTGAACGATATTAGAAAAAAACGCCATTGCGATATTTTCTAACCCTGCGATTTGAAAAGATACATGAATTTTCAGCAGCTGACTTGAATAGCAATTTAAGTTCTGCTGCCATCTTGTTGAGAATGAACCTTCACTGATCTTAACCCTTTGTAAATTTTGTAAATCTGGTTTTTGGCTGTCACTTGTTCTTATTGTTTCTCTCATATCCTGCTTTTAATCTGCGAGGATTTGAGCATATTATGCTTTATTATGTACAAATGTAATCTGTGTTTTACCACAAGAGGTTTGTTCTTCGCGAAATTGATTAAGATTGAAGAGGATTGGTGAATCAAAAGGTACATGTTTTTCATGTACCTTTTGAAAGTAAATAAGAACACAGTAAGTTCATTTGCCTCCTACATTGCGATTTTACCTGCGATGTGACTATTGCACACATAATCATTGCGAAGACGATACTCAGACGATATATTGTTGAGCCCTAGACTTTATGCACTTATCCATGACATCAATGTTGTGCTGATTCTGGATCAATTAGTGCACCGTTACAGGCTTAGTATAGAAAAATGCACTTTAAAAAAAACAAAACTACTTCTTTTTATAGGCATGCTTATAAATTGGCATACACAAGAATCGTATATTGAACTCAGACAAAAATATGTTAATCTGACTGTAAAATGAAGCTGAAAGTGACATTCTGTAGTGTCAACCCCCCTGCCTCAAGGCCAGAGTGTTTTCTCTCATTTGGCTGAATGAAACTCCTTTTGCAACCATTTACTGCACTTTACTGATATCTCAATGCCTCATCTCTAACACTACTGAAACTGTTTTTATTTTTTTTACTAGGGAGTTGAGTCGAGACAGGGACAAAGACAGAGATAAGAAGCGGGATCAAGAGGATGAAGAGGAGGCGTATGAACGCAGGAAGCTGGAGAGAAAACTCAGAGACAAGGAAGCTGCCTATCAGGAGGTAGGAAATCTGCATAGTTCACACATTTAAGATGTAGTGATTTAATGTTACGTATTCACTCTTCAAGCAATCCTAGTGCAAGGTCAGTTATTCAAAGGTTTTCACTGGGTGTTAGTTAAAGAAAACCCCTCAGGTTCTAGTGAGCAATTTTTGGTCTGAATTGGTTAAATGCTGTGTTAAAAGATGCTCAATCAATAGTATTGGTTTCAGTGTTCCTTCCATTATTATTTAGAAAAAAATTTATGAGGTTAACTAAATAAATGGAATCCAGAGAAGAGGTGGATGATTATAAAATCCCTCAAAATTGTATTACTTTTTATGTAAAAAAGACATTTTCCAAATTGCGTATTCTTGAATAAAGATGTGTTTGTGCCTTACCTCACACTGTTTCATTAAAGCGCCTAAAAAACTGGGAACTAAGGGAGAGGAAAAAGGCCCGGGATTATGCAAAGGAATCAGAAAGAGAAGAAGAGCGCAGGCGAGATATGGTAAGAAATCACTGACTGAACATGAAAGTCCAGAGCTGTCCTTCTTTTTTGAATTTAATCAAAATATGGATCTCTTAGAGCTTTAAGTGGTTATTTTATCTTAACTGTCCTGTTGTGATACATTTATGATCACTAAATGAGTCTTATTAAAAAAGGACAGACGTTCTTTTGTTAGAAGAAACAAATATATTACATAAAAATTCAGCTTGTTCTAAGTTTTCTTTGTTTTTTAGGTGAAAGAAGGCAAACGGCTAAAAGAGTTTCTTGAAGATTATGATGATGACAGAGACGACCCCAAGTATTACAGGTGGGACTCAATGAAGGAAAAAGCTTCTGCTCTCTCTCTTTTACCTAAACCCAGTGTATAAACATTTATGAGGATTTGCATATTTGACTGTCATTAATGTACAGATGTGACATCTGATCTTTTCAGTGAAATTTTAGCAAACACAAATTGCTAGTAGAGTATTAACCTGAATGTTTTATATTAAAATTGGGAGCTTTGTGTCAAATAAGAATGTAATAACAATTTTATGTTAAATGTGGTACAGGTTCTTTGACCTAAATCTAATCAAGGAATCATGTAACACTGCAGCTATTCCCATTGTTCTGAGGGGTGTTGTTTTCACTCTGACCCCTAGGGGCAGCGCGCTGCAGAAGCGTCTCAGAGACAGAGAGAAGGAGATGGAGGTGGATGAGCGTGATAGGAAGAAAGAGAAGGAGGAGCTGGAGGAGATCCGACAGCGGCTGTTAGACGAGGGACATCCAGACCCAGACGCAGAGCTGCGCAGGGTATGCCTGTTTGCTGCAATAATAACAATTATTATAATAATGTCTGTGTTTGTCTCTATCTGTCTGAAGCCTGGTGGCATGTTTTTGTGAAGGTCACTTTATCATCTGAGTCTCTGAATATTGGGAAGATTTTATTGTCTGCTGATGACCATTTTTCCTGTGGAATGCTGTGATTGGATGATATTTACTGTTTGTGTTTATTGGTCTAGATGGAGGAGGAAGAGGAGGAGCGTCTCAGGCAACCTCCCATCATCCCAGAGCCAGAACCTGAGGAGCAACGTGAGCGCCATAGGAGTTCACGAGACCATCGGGATCGCAGGCAGGAGCAGGACAGAGTAGAATCCCTCCCACGGCCCCCAGCTCCATCCGACGATGAGGTGGAGGAGGGTGAGGAGGATGATTATGACAACGATGAAGATAATCCTGAGACAAAGCCATGCTTGAAGCCCACGATGAGGCCCATCACAGCAGCGCCTTCGGTGTCGTCGGCCAGCGGAAATGTGTCTCCTGACACCCACGGAGAGGAGTCGCCCTGCGGCATCATCATCCCTCACGAGAACTCGCCCCCCGACGCTCTGCCTCAGGACGAGCACCGGCCAAAAATCGGACTCAGTCTCAAACTGGGTGAGTTTAAAAGACCTTTTTTTTCCCCAGTAATTGGTTAAATGTAAATGAAAATTAATCGGCTGCAAATATAGAATTTTTTTTTTATAGAATTTTTTTTAACATTTTAGGCATCTATATTTAGGCCTGTTGCAATAAGGCGATTACTTGCAAGGTAAGAAAAAATGTGCACAATAAGTTTCCCAAACTCAAATTTAATTAGTTTTTTTCTCTCTCTCTTTACTGGATGACTGTACATTTCAGTTGCCCCATACAACACCAGAATGTAGTCTGGAGCATTTTTCTGCATTACAGAGACTATTTGTTTGCTTTTTTAAAATTTATTATTAATGAGACTGAAACTTGCTACAAACATTTGGTTTGTTTAGTTATTTTAAAAAAAATTCTGTTCAAGTTAAAAAATTTTTAAAAAATGAAAGTTTATTATCTTTAAAAGGATATACTTACCTCATTCTGAAATTATTGTATTATTTGAAAATCACCTTTAAAATAACATTATTGCTTGCGTAATATTATCGTTTATCGCAATAATTTGAGAAAATGAATCGCAAAACAAAATTTGCTATGGTGACCTACATTAAAATACAGTATTTTAAAATGGGTTGTAGCATCTATATCATCGTGCATTAAAGGAATACTCCGCCCTCAGAATGATGTGCCTTCATTTGTTTACTCACCCTCATGCTGATTGAGACGTTGGAACACTTTCTTGATATTCATCATGTAGCCGGAGATATCAGGAAGTTTACGATTTGGCTTTCCTCGTCTACAACGATGTGAAATAGAGCCTACTACTGCATTGGACGAGCCTAATACTGCTCGTCCAATGCAGTCCGCGGGTCCTATGTCGGTAGCGTCCATAATTTACTCCCAACGGCATAATTTAGTGTATATTTAGAGCCTAAACCATGGCCCAAACCGCTAGCCAGTGTACTTCCTGGATGCGTGTACCTGCACACGGAGCTCGTGCTGCGGCGTGACGCTGGATGCATTGTCGGCAGCGGCACGTGCTCCTCGTGCATCGCCCAGGTACGCGCATCCACGACGTAAACACACTACCGACACAGGACCAGCGGACTGCATTGGACGAGCAGTATGGAGGAAAATTGACAAGTTTTTGTGGACTTTTTTCACCGGGCTCTATTTCACATCGTTGTAAACGAGGAAAGCCAAATCGTAAACCTCCCGATATCTCCGGCTACATGATGAATATCAAGAAAGTGTTCCAACGTTTCAATCAGCATGAGGGTGAGTAAACAAATGAAGGCACATCATTCTGAGGGCGGAGTAAAGCTACAAAACTTGGGGAAACTATCTTCAAATGACACCATCTTCATGGTAAAAGTCATTTACACATTTGGCTCTGGTTATGGAAACTATTATCGAGGTTACTGATTAAATAGTTCAGTTAAGTTGTTTAAGATTGCACACTGATTTACAATGTTTGTCCATCAAGCCCTAAGAAAAGGAATGTGACATCTTTTCTTAAAGAAGCTGAAATAAACATCCATAAAAATGTTTAGACTGATCTCCTGCTTGGACTGAAATAAATAACTTGACTGCGAACACCACCTTTATTCATGGTGAGTCTTAAGATGCTTTGCCCATGAAGTGTTTCATCAGCAGTGTTCCATCCACTAGTGAAGCTAGTTCGAGGCAATATTTTTGGTGCAAAAAAGGAAAATCTGATGTTTTCACCGAAAAGTGCACAGAAACGCTGTTTAGTAGTGTCAGAGGGTGGTGGTAGAGGTTACTCTAGTGGCTGTAATTCAGTAGAAGTTGTAGATGTCTTCACCAGAAGCATAAACCATAAAGAGGTAAAATAAAAAATGAAAACTGTGGTAGAGATCTATGAAAAAAGCTGAGCGTTCTGCCACAGGAATTAGTTCTCATCCTTGGGAATATCTGGAGAATGAGGCCATATGAGGGAAGTCACAGGTCATCCAGATGAGTCCTATAAGTCAGACAAGAAACAAATGGGTATGTCACATCATTTTATTCATTGTCACATGCAATTTCCAACAGTTGCTTTGATTTCCCCTTTAAAGCAAGCCCTTTCAAACAAGTATGGAGGCCTAATTCTTTTGCACATTCGTGTTCACAATCATTAAATGTGACTCAAAAGCAGCAACGGAAAATATCACACGGAAAATAATCCACTAGCATCCAAGCTGATGTTTGCATTAAAAGTCAGCTCATCTGTCCCTAAATAAGGAGTGCACCAGTGTTTTCTCCGTTATGGTCAACAACTTTGCTACCCAGATGTGCTACCATCTTCACATTTCCACTGGCTGTGCATCAGTTATTACAGTCTGCCCATCACCGGTGGGATCAGTAGTTTCTGTAGCAATAATATAACCTTCGTTTTTCAGTAGTTTTAATTACGTTCTTTCGTGTACAGTATGACTTTTGACACAGAAGGTTGTTAATTTCCTGTGTCTGCTGTACAGTCAGTCATTATTTTTGCAATTACATCTACCAGAATCTCAGCCCCAGCCCATGTAGCCCATCATGTACCCAGAAATTACACAACACTACAAAAACTATCATCAGTAATGAACTGCGACAAACTGGAAAACCTTCATGACAAACGCTGCCCAAATCCTGATTATAGTTTTTGTAGTCCATCAAATGGTGTCAATAATGGGTCTGCTCTCTCACTTTCTAATGCATTTGAACATTGAATTATTCAGTTGCTGTGCACATCTAGCATCATCTATGGAACTACAGAGCAACACCGCAAAACAAACCACCATTTAGACCCTGATATTATCAAAGCAGCTTTTTGATCCTTAAATATATTTTTTGCACAGAGTTGGCTCATCATAAAACAAAAAAGAAGCCATTTTGGAAGTTAATGAAAGATTACTTGAAGGTCTTGTAATCTAAAAGTGTTTTTACTGTAAAGCTGATAAGAAAAACAAGTTTGGAAAAAACTGTACAACAGGCAGAACTTATTCTGACAAGCTAAAACTGTACATATCTCTGATGTATGGTTTTATTCTATGCACAGATATGTGTACAAACTCTCATCTTTTCATACTTTATTGTTGATAACTGTATTGATGCCTAAGACAAAACAAAATGCTTTTAAAAGCTACCATTATATAAAGATACATTGATTGCTCACAGTAGACACAAGACTATAGCTTGCTCATTACTTTATCATACTCTTTCTGAACATCGTCCACATATTCTTGCTTCTGCCTTATAAACAGTGAGTGAATAACTCTTTACTGTGGACTTTGGGCTTTATAACTTTGCAAAGGTTTAAAGGGGCTGTGTGTAACTAATTTGTTTTCATTTGAAAAAATCAGGCATAACTTTCATAAATACATATTTTTTCTTGGTCTAATCACAATCGTATCCTAATGAAAGTGTTCTCTTAGTCTAGAATGAGTTATTTATAAATACATACTGTGGAGGCATACACAACTGGAAATTGCCATGGTGCATCGCCATCTTTGAATATGGCCGTCAAAACGAGACAAACCTTTATCCCTACGTACTTTAACGTGATCTCCAGTTCCCCTCCCTGGGGAGGTGTTCAGGGCACGTCCGGGAGGAGACCTCGGGGTAGGCCCAGGACCTGCTGGAGGGATTGTATCTCTCAGCTGGCCTGGGAGCGCCTTGGGATCTCCCGGGTGAGCTGGCTGATGTGGCCGGGGAGAGGGAAGTCTGGGCTTCCCTGCTCAGTCTGCTGCCCCCGCGACCGGATAAGCGGTAGAAAATGAATGGATGGATGGATAGATGGGAGTAATTATTAGTACACAGTGGAGCCTCAAGGTTTTATGTTTACAAAAACACCAAAGGTGCAGGCTTACTGGAGAAGACAGCACATGATACTGTATGTAACCCAGATGATAAAAATGCATGATTGTGTCAATGTTCTACAGCTATTTAAAATAAATTTTAAGTCACTCATTTTCCACTTCCTGGCAGCTCAAGCCGCTTCCTCAATGCAGCCGTTACCAGTTTCTAAAGTTGCATTGTCTGGAAGAGTGCAATCTCATACGGGCAACTTGAGGTAGAGTAGCAGGCAGAAGAGGAAGCACCACAGTTTTAGTAAGAAAGCAGAACATGGCTATCCTCAATTTTATGCTGGGGGAGTTGTTCTCAGTGCCCCATGTCTTTCATATCTACTATGAACCATCATCCAAAGCATTTTGATGGACTTCTGTCTTGTTGGTATTAGTTAATTAATTATTTAGTGTCTCTCACTTGAAAGTCAACCTTTGATGATGGAAATGCTGGATGGACTTAATCTCCATCCATGCCCATCTGATTTTACAGCTGATCTCAAACTCCCGAGGGTGTTGTTCCCTTCAGTGCTGCAATACAGAACAGGAGATCACAGACGAAGCTTCGCTGTGATCCTCTCTGGAATATGGAAAAAGTCAAACGCCATCCACAGCATCTCATGTGGAACTGACCTAATGCACTGCTTTGGCCTACAGAAACCACATGTAGGTCGTCCTTTCCATTCTTGGTTCTTTGCAACTTGTACAACACAAAGCTTGCATGTTCCAAACACCATAAAAATCCACCTATCCCTGTCTTTTACTCTGCATGGCAATGAAGTGTTTTTTAAAACATGAACACAATATTTAAACCACAATTTTGAAGAAAATCTTTCCCTCCACATTTACCAGACTGATTGGTGGTTGAGGATTGAAGAAATGTTTGTTTAACCGCAACAGTTTTAAAATATATTTCTGGACATGGGACATGTTATAACACAGCTTGTATGTCATGATGACTACTTGATGACATGCACTTGGCTCATAACGAGGTCTTGTGTCCGTTCCATTTTCTGGTGAATGCAGAGGTGGAGTACGGTTCTTTGAGGAAGGCAGTCTTAGTTTTCTTTCCTACATTGTTTCCTCAGAACCTGTGCCCTTAACAGCACTGGAAGATGCTGCTTTATGTCCTCTGTAGTTTTGGCCTTATGTGGCCATCTTCCACTGTTTCCTCAGACTCTTTTCTTTCACCCTTTTTCACTTTAATGTTAGCTTGTTGAATAGAGCTTAAGATACACTGTATTTCCTATTTTTTTCTCTTTTATGTGACTATGGCAGTTGGTTTTGTTTGCAGCTATGTCTTCTTTGTCATAGCCATGCACCCTGCAGCATGCAATCACTTGCTGATGACAAAACACAACTCAGGAAATGACCTGCATTATTCATGATACAAAACGGAAAAAGTTTTCTTTTCGCAACTGAATGAAAACATAGTTGATGTCAGGAGAGTCTTCTACCTTTTAAAATTTTGACCGTTTTGTTCTTGTCAGTCTTCAGTCTTTACAAACTTTTCCAAAAATATGCCACCTTATTGCAAGTCTGTTTTTCCTCTTATTATCATCTTCTTTATAAAGGTTGTTTTTCTGGGCCAGCATACTCTTTCAAACAAACTTTTTTGCTGCATTCATGCTTTCATCTCTGAACAGTGTGTAGATGATCATTGTCTGCATCTGCCATTCCATGCATTTGTTAGACAACAGGAAATTGTTATTATAAGATGAATACAAGAACATTATTGTGTAGAAGAAAAGGACATGACACCAAAGGTACACTGGGTAGCAGTGTCTTGTTAACAGCACACTGAGAAAGGTGAACAAGGCCAAGCCCTTATCTGTAGAGATGGCTTTTGAGCTCATTTTAATACTAAATGATTTTTTGGTTGTATCTGCAACATCAATGAATGACAAGAAAGCAATAAACAAGCAAAAGAAATAAAAAATGAAATACTGTCCACTGTGAATTCACTGGACAGTGTGAATTTATGTGTAACCAAAAATGGCCTCACATGGACCATTTCCTTTGAATGCATTTGAGGGAGTTGGTGGGTAAATGACCCGCAAAATGTCATCCTTCTAATGTGGACATTTGCATTTTTATAAATTGGTAATATCTGGAGAGTATCAGGCCTCAACACAACTTGCAATCTGTTGGTTTTGCTTACATAGGCTAGTTGGTATGAATTGGCTTGTATGAATGTATGACAATCAGATTGGCTTAAACTGATTGTCTGTGAAGCGCCTGGAGATGACGTTGTTAGAATTGGCACTATAATAATAAAGTTGAACTGATTTGAATTGAACTAAATTGAATTGAATTGAATCAGCACCTCAAAATCCGACATAATGGTCCTCAGTTGGAAAACGGTGGAGCGTCCTCTGCGGGTTGGGAGTGAGGTCCTGCCCTAGGTGGAGGAGCTCAAGTATCTCGGGGTCTTGTTGGAGTGGATGGAGCGGGAGATCGATAGGCGGATTGGTGTTGCATCCGCAGTCATGCGGACTCTGCATTTGTCCGTTGTGGTGAGATGGGACCAGTGTAAAATGTCTGGTATATTTAAAAATAAAATCTGCTGGTTAAAGGGAAAACTGGCTCCTTCTCCTACCTCTTCCTCCTCTTCTACCTCCTGTAAATGACCAGAAAAAGATGCTGAAACAAGCAGAGTGACCTTTTGGTTACTTGCAACAGTTATTAAAGCATGAACTGAAGAAATCCCGTGGAATCTTCCAACTCTCATGCTATTTCCTGAACTTGTGGATCTTGCTACCCAGACTGCAGTCGCAGGCGCTCTGCATCTGTCCAGCCAGTGTAGATTGGCACTCCACAGAGGTCAGAACGAAACCATGGCGCATACAGAACGTGTCGCACATGCACCCGGTGTCGATTGGTCGTTAGTCAGATCACATTTCTCTTCTGAAAAGCCTTCTATGTTCATTGAATAAGTAGCATTATGTTCCATCTATTTCCCTTTGATAACCGAACTTTTACTGCTGCTTCCAGGAAACTGCTGCTGGAACTGAAACACTGAATAAGTAGCCATTTTTCAGTTTTTTTCTTTTTTATAAAAACTTATTTATTGTTATCCTTTTATATATTTATTGTTTATATGTGTGATTGTGCTGATTGTTGTTTTTACGTCTTGCTGCATAGCAAATTTCCCCGCAGTGATAATAAAGACTCCTGTTATCTTGAACCTAATAATGATAATATTAATATGGTTGTAATAGAATTTGTAAAAGAAAAAAGAAAGATCCTCCATTTTTGTGTTTTCAACCAAAAACTGAACATAAAAACAGAATATTTATAATCCAATCAAATATATAAATTTATAAGAATTTAAGTTGGAAAATGCTTCAATGCAAATTTCTGATTTTTGGGGTAGTCAGTTAATGTTTTTTTTCTCTATCACATTAATTAAAAAATATGCTTTGAAAACCCAGCATAATATAAGTTAAAGTCAGACTTTGTACATATTTCCACTTTGTCTTCAAGTATTTGGCTGAAATTATGTTGAGAAAAAATGTGTCGTTGTCTATGGGATATGTGTCTCTGCCACTGAAACACTGGAGACAGACAAAAAATATTTGTGTGTCTGTTAGATAAGTGTATTGACTCTGTACTTCTCCTATAAAAATGGCATCTCATTTGGCTTATCCCTTATTTCTCAGTGTGTATTCGTGTATATGTAGCCGTGATTGAGAGTGCAATGAGGAAAACCACCATTTAGGAAAACCAATTACCACAGCTAAATAGCATAACCCTTCAATCTAAGATTTAGCCAAACAATGAATTAAGGACAAAAAAATCCCAGTTTACACACTTTTACACAAACGTTTGTGTTTCCAATGTTTAAACACAACCGTTTGTGTAAAACGGTTGCAAATGTTTAAAAAGGTTTGGCTTAATTTCGCGGAGACTTACCCGAACAATAACCATCATTTGTACTTGCCAATACCGAACCCCACCCAAATTTTTAAGCAAAGACTTTTTGTTACTAAAAGGGATATTTGGTTCCCAAAATATATGCAATTTATTAAGATTTCTCACTTTCAGACATTATCCTTGGCACCGTCTTAATTTAATCTTGTAGAAAGAACCTAAAGTTTTTTTTCTTTCTAAAATCTGCTGTTTGCACTATGGGATCAGCATTATTTTGTGCTCTTGCATTCCTGTGTACATTCCTCCAAATGTAGAAAAACTCCAATATATGCACACATACAGATGATTCCCTTTTGGATTGCATGTGATTGGGTTCTGAATGTGATTTAATAACTTATAAAACAAATTTCTAGGGGAAATAAATCAGAGAAAATTAAAGTGTTGTAATGCAAAATTCCTAATTAAAATTAGGCTGTGTTTAGTTTGCTGGACACACAGGAAGGATAAAGAGTGAGAAGGGAGCGCAGGGGATGAAAAAGTGCTGCATTAAAGGGAGGGAGGAAGGGGAGATACAGTGGGTGAGGTGGGGGGTTATATTTTCACAGGAATTTCCTCATTTAAAGTCTTCATTAGGCCTTTCCTCACTTTACAATAGTTCTCAGCCGCTCCATCACTCCACAGCAGTCCTGGTCCTTGGCTGGGAGGAACGATACGCTCTGCTCTGTGTGTGTGTGTGTGTATATGTGTGAAGAGTGCGTTTTCCAGGTTTGCCTGCATGCAGGCTCCTGATTATCCTCTGAGTTTATTAATTACAACTCTTTGTCATTCATCCAGGTGTTATCAGTCACCCCACAGAGAAGCCTTCCTTCTTCTCTGCCATCGTTGACTTTAATTTCATTAATATGTCTCCACACCTTCTCCTGCTGCTCCTCCTCTTACTTTGTCTCACTTTTGACAGAAGCGAACAGCACTTATGCATCACATAACAAAAAACTTTACCATATGAGCATATAAATTGCTCTACTCCTCAGTCTTTCTCTTTCAGTTGCTACCTCAGCTTGAAGCCACAAATGTAATCATATGTTCTCTCTGTAAATAATCTGGGTGTAACGGTTGAACACAAATAGGTATTGATCTTAATCTGACTAATCTTAGGACTAAAACTCATTAATCAGATGATGCATATGACTGTGTAATAGTCTGATATTATGACTGAGTGTGTGACTTTCCAAGTAAGTGAAATGAGATCAGCAATGATTGAAGATTCAGTGCATCTGCAACAATGACAGTGTTGTATGTATATATATTTTTTAAATCCTAATGACCTTTCTCAGAGGAGATAGTCCTGCAACATTTAACCAATTTAAAATGGAGGTCAGGATGGATGGTTGGATTTGGGGTTGAGGGGCTTTAGCCCACACTCAGCCAAACTAGCAGTCAGTGTACATTAGTTTGAGCAATGAGCATGATCTTTCTGAACTCTCAAACCATGGAACTCACTCCTTTGTACCACTAATAACACACTGTCTGCACATGACTCGTAGCTACAGCTCACTTTGATTACTTTGTTTCTCGTACTCACCGACAACCTGCAAGCTGTTGTAAATCAAATACTGACACTGGCACACCCCTCCAGCCTGCTGAGACCAAGACATGCATTTCTCATATTTCCACCAGAAGACTTTTTTCTTCCAATTAATCAATGCACACCTATTAATAGGTAGAATAGAATTAATAGTTTGAAATGCTGCTAAAATTCTGAAATGAAATTTTCGAATCAAATGTTAAGTAATTTTTACAGAAGACTTTATTTCCCTTCATGTGAATGAGCTACAGTTTGATTAATATTATAGATGAAAGGAATAAAAATATAATTGACATCCTGATAAGAAATGAGCTGCTACCCCTTCTAGCAAAGCAAAGAAATAAAAGAACATGATGTGTCTTTTGTGCAGCCTGTGACAGCTTGTGTGTTACCTTTGAAAAGAAAATTATGATCTGGATTATGAATATGAATATGATTTCTTTTCTTTTTTTCTAAAACTTTCTCTCTACTTGTCCTGTATGTTATTCTCATGATGATCTATATTTGTCTTTATATATTCACTCATCCATAACATTAAGTCCTGGATGTGGAACAGTGGACCACCTCTTTACCCTTCCAAGGTTACTGGTGGGTGCCTGGGAGCTTGTTGAATGAGTCATTGAATGTTTTGTGAACTAGGAGAAGGCTGTGTCCCTTTCAGTGTCCTGTAAAGATGCTCCAGGGGTGTAGGGTATCCAGCCTTTATTGGGGGCCATTCAGTTTCTTTACAACTAGAGTGAGACCTTAGCTCATATTCCCACAAGGAGTCAGACTCGTATTTGATAGGACCTGGACTCCACCAGGACTGCTGTATGTCACAGATTCTATTCATAGCTATTTATGGACTGAATTTCCAGTTCAGCCAAAAGGTGGAAGGTTTCCAGGTCAATTGGCATAGGACTGCATATATAAATTTCTTTTTTGCTGATGATTTTGTCCTGTTGGCCTCATTAAGCAGAGACCTTTAGCAGACACTGGAGGAATTTGCAGCCAAGAGAAGATTAGCACCTCAAAGTCCGAGGTCATGGTCCTCGGTTGGAAAAGGGGGGTTTTCCCACCTCTGGTTGGAAGTGAGTTGCTCCATAAAGAAGAGAAATTTAGGAATGTTGATATCTTGTTGATGAGTGGGGTTGGCTATGATACAGATGCTGTAACAGTCTCTCATTGTTTTTAATATGCAACATTTTGGGGCTCTCTTGCAAGGCCCCCCGTATCCTGTGGGGTACTACAAAGTGAGAAATCACCAGGCCGGAAGTGCTGGAGTAGTTAATTATGGAAAAGGAGAACTGGGGATTTCTGCTTTGACTGCTTACTCTTCGATTTGGTAGCAGATTAACCTGCAGATGTTTGAGTTGGTTGAAGTTTTAGAGAGTCGCAAATAAGTGCTTCTACATCAAGTGTCAGATTGAAGAACTAAACCTTCTGAAACAACAGGCAGCAGTTTTTAACCCACAACATGACTACTATAAAAAATTCTATTAAAACAGTTTTCATAACAATACAGTCATTTAACAATGGTGACAAGTCAATTTGTACAACGATGTTGAAAGTGATGAGAAAAAATAAGGAAAAAATTGATCGGTACACATTTCCAGGTACAATTAGGATTAGCATCTCAAACCTACTGACACATTCAACTGTTGTGAGATTAATGGAAATCAGTTTATTATGAATAACATTATTTTCATAGAGTCTCCATAAACGTTATTTGGACGTTTGGCAAAATAAGAGGAATAAATACTATTCTTCTATCTGTGCACCTTAATGTCTGTGTGTACACAATGTGGGATATACTAATTTTGGATTCTCTGTATAAACAGATTAACAGATTTCACTTTCATTTGAATTTTTCGTTGTTTCTCTTTTCTTCTGCTGATTCTTATATCTGACAGCATGATATTCCAATTTAACAACAATACAAGAAATCTCTTTGTCTGAATCACTGGTGTTTTCCCTGTGTATCACTTGTAAACACATGTATGACCCCTTTCTCTTGTCTGCTCTACCAGGGCTTCGGCTTTGCTGCATGACTGAACAGACACAATGCGGCTCTCTGAGAAACTCGAGGTTACCAAACCACACCCACCCCTGACCCATATGTCTGTTATTAGGGCCTACTGCTAATAAAGCTTTACACATAATAACACACATTCATGTAAAAGCACTTAAGAAACAGAAATGGAAGAAAAAAATGACTGAAATATGAGAGATGGAGAAAATGAGTGAAAAAAGTTAAATGTTAAATTTTACAGGAAAACAACTCAGTGTCTATCTTAAAACATAAAAAAAGCTTGTTTCAGTTAGGTTTAATGAATTAGTGTTATAGGATGGGACACTTAAGAATCATCGTACAGAGTTTGAATGCAAATTACCGGCTGATTATCAAACACACGCGCACACACACACACACACACACACACACACACACACACACACACACACACACACACACACACACACACACACACACACACACACACACACA
>JAVQJG010090470.1:0-11164 GCA_036024015.1 Craterocephalus amniculus | reverse complement strand
AGTCAAATTATGAAAGTTAAACCCCTTAGCGAAGAAAAAGCGTCACACAAAAGCTAAAAAAAAAATAGCCGCTATTGCTAACTAAGCTAGCCGGACGTGAAATCGGGTATAGTCCCTTTTAATAGCTTCATACTTGTCTGATTCCTGGCCATCTCCTTGGCAGCTGCCGCCATTGTTTCGCAGGGCAGGAGGCTCGCATGCCACACACACTTGAAAGCCTTCTGTTATGTAGCGCATCCAGCGTGTGTGTGGCTGGTTCTCCACTGTACAGTGTGGCGTCCGAGACTCCAGTTTGAATTCCATGCAGAACCTGAGGGCGGTGGGGAAAGCGTGAGAGAAAATGTGGAAATATTCAAACCAAAGATGAAGAAAACACAAAGCTCATTGTGAGCATTGCTGCTAATTTCTTCCATAAGCATATAGATACTGTAAGTTGCTGACAATACCTCCACTACACTCACCAGACCTTTTGTGTCAGGGCTTTTTAGGTGACAATAATGAGTATTTGATTTCAAGGATCGTGGGCAGACTGGGCATATTTAATGGTCTATACAGACAACCAGGTGGGCAAACACTGGTAGCTCATGTGTAGCTGAAGGACAGGGGGGTGTTTTGTTACACTGTATTGTATAAAAATGAGGTCCACGCCGTGAATGCATTCTTCTTTAGCTTTTCATCTTTTGAATTCAGACACTTGAGGTTATGTGCAGCTTGAGATCATATGTGAGGGCTTAATGATGTGAAACCTACCCGGGGTCCAGGGGGTTTCCATAGCTGTCATGCTTTGTCCTTCCTTTACCGAACTCCATGCTGGTGATGAATGCCGGACCTTCTCACAGAAATATATTCATTGTTTCTAATAGGTGGATCTTAAACAGGGACATGGCAGACAAACAGAACCAGGTGTGTTTGTGTTTGCACACCTGAGTCGTGTCCACAGTGGCGGCCCCGGTGGTCTCTGTACTCCCTGCAGCCAGCTCTCTCCTCTAGGCCGGGGCAGGGCTCGCCGCTGTAACTGGGCTGCTGCTCAATGTGACGGACACGCATTCTTACAGACGGCTGGCAGAGCTTGGCACAACCACTCCAAAAGCTCCAGTCGCCCACAGCACAGTCCTGAGCTGGATGTTGGCACACACAGTCAGGGTGAAACATTATTCCAGGGCTGCCTCTGGTGTAGCAAACGATGGAAGTGCAGCCAGAGTAATGGACAGTGGACCTAAAACTGAATCCTTAAGAGTTATAGAGTTCAGATTAAAAGCAAAAGCTTCGCTTTGATCTTTTCTTGTAGACTGCAGTTATATCACTCAAGTGGAACAGTAATGGAGCAAAATATCACAGAAATAACTCCACTAGTTGCACTGATTGCAACTCGTGGTATTAGGATTTGTAAGTCTGCAACATGTGGTTTGAGAGTGTGTCAAAGGGGGGGAACCTGTTCAGCAACAAGGTCCTGGGATTTTTCTCCTCAGTTGCTCCCTGTGCTTAATCATGAAGCTTTGATGTATTAAGCGTGCAGATCTGGTGGCTACCGGCCTATAACACACATTAAGTACGCTCGGCTTGTTTGACTCGAACTGTAATTGCTACAACTGATTGACAGAATCGCATTCTTCAAATATTTGTACTAATTCCATTATGTGGGCCAGTCTAGTGAAATGGGGTTAGGCACAAAGCTGGCTGGCTTATTTGCTGTATGGATTCTTGCTTCTTCTTTTTTGTGATGGAGAGAATGCAAACATTGTTTAGAAGATGAAGAATACAGAACAATCGATGCACAGTTTGACGGGACTAAAGCTAAACACAGATTTATATGATAAAACATGGAGTTTTTTTTTTTTTTTTTATAAAAAATAATAATAATAAAAAAAAAAGATAAAACATGGAGTTAATCCATCCCTTTCCACTTTGTCATTAGATGTGAAATGAATGGATACTGATAATAATGCTTCCTCTAGCTTTTTTTTCCCAATCAGCTCAGAAGATAACCTGAACTCTCACTGGGAGATAATCTCAGAGTGGTGGCACAAAGCTGAGGGGCTCCCCTGTGATTCATTTGCCCTCGGAGTCGTCCATTATTCGTCACTCACCTGGACACTCTGTAAAGTAGTCAAAGCAGCAGTCTCTGGTTCTGACGCAGCTCTCATCACAGAAGCATGTCCCATACACGCGGTCCATCCTCCAGTCGGTGGTGGAACAACTCAAGTCTCTGCCCCGGCAGCACCTCCCCAAACACCCCCCGTTCACCAGGACATTCTGACCAAAAGCAGAGGCCACCAGCAGCAGGCAGGCCAGCTCAGCTGAGGATCCCATCATAAGAGGGGTTAGGCCTTGAAGAAACGCAAGCTTCGTGGTTGCCCCAGTATGTGATGTAACACACGCTTCTCCTTTTAAGTGTTTATTCCTTCTCCTCTTCTTCTTTCATGGTCGTGAGGGAGGGAGAGGGTGGGAATGCCAGTCCAGCCAAGACTGAGCTCTGCCACAGGAGCCCGTGTGGCCTGGAATTCCTGTGTCTGTCTCCTGTGTCCAGCCCTTCTACAGCGCTGCAAGACGCAGATCTGCTCTGCAAAGCAGCCTTTAGCTCAAAACACCCAGCACTGATCAGACTTTCATGTCTAATGATGTGTGCACGCCTTCTCCTCAGACCCGGTGTGTCCCCCCCCCCCTCACCTCCCCCTGCTGGCAACTGAGCACCTCCCTCCGGTTGATCAGAGGCTGCAAGACAAGGGAGGAGTGAGCTGCTGCTTTTCTGTGTGTTTTCCCTCCTACTTCAGTTTTTTTTTCTCCCTTGCCTCTCTCACTTACCTTAAACTTGTGTACATGTTTTTTCCCCGCTTATACCTTTCCCTCAGCATACCATAACTGTGATCTTGATGCCAGTCTGGCATCAGGTGCTCGACGCTGCCGCAGACCTCTGAGTCTTAAAAAGAAAGGGAGGAATTTGAGAATCTGGCAAGCCTCCAGTTAATTGTGTTACAGGACCCACAAAGAGCTGAAGCTACCCTTTAGTTCTCACCTCTCTGCCTGTTTCGCTTATTTTTTCAGATAAATGAAATAAAAATGGGTCAGACATCATTATTATCATCATTATCTTTTTTTCTGAAATATAGTTAATGTACCTAAGCATAAAGAATGAGACAAATTAGTTTGATCCCATCTGAAGTTATGAAATTCTACCAAGCTTTCTCAAGTTTATTTATTTCATAAGTTACAAAAGAAGATCTACAGGTACTATTCGGAAAATTAGAATATGCTGGAAAAGTTGTTTTATTCAGGCAATTCAACATAAAAAGTAAAACCAAAACATTTTATGTTCTAAGTACAGATCTAAGAGTTTACTCTCAGAGGCCTGACATTTTGTGTTAAAAGTCCATCTTTTATTGATTTCAAGAAATATTCAAAGCTAGCAACATGGATGAAAGTGAACCAGACAACGGTGCAAATTAAATTTTAAAGTAATATGACTTACGTCTCTGACTCTTATCTGCTTCGGATTCATCTTAACACACTGACAGTTAATATGCACATTCCTGGGGCCACAGGGCCGAGAAACCTCTCGACTCTATTTGTTGCATGTTTTGCTTTATCAACACATCGGTCATTTGGGAGGGGCATCGTGGCTTATTCAGGAAATAAACCATGGAGGACATTATAAGAGTAAGTGAGGAAATAAAGAAATGATGTAACAAGAAGTAGGTCAAGAATGAACATGGGACTGAGTTTTACTGGCTGGAGAAAGTGGTAGGATGCTGAATCTTCCTTCATTAGGGGGCACCACAGTGTATCCAAATATTTAAAAAATGATCATGTGGACTTTTAATCCTCTCTGCCAACTTAAAGTGAACTAAACGTCCCCTTCCTATAACCTCATAGCCAACTTAAAGATTTGTTTTTGAACAGTCTTTGAGCAGGGGGTACTGTGTAGCTACATGAGGATACTTGCCTTCCTGGGTGATCTACAACTGCAGTATGCCTGTGTCTTATCTCTGGCGCTGGCCTTACGCTCAACAGGTGATCTACAAGATTAACAATTCATACGGTAACATGCATGAGCAGTTGTGTGGTATCTTATGAAGATTTTAGTTTAGGAAGGCTGATAAAAATCACCTGATACATTTTCCCTTTAGCCTTTCCACCTCACATAACACAGCAAAGCAAAATGTCTGGATCATTGAGGCACATGTATTCTAGGCAAAATAAGACAAATCAGAGTGCACGAGTAAAACCCATTTTTCACAGTTAAGGAAGTAAGGAGCCTCGCTGTCTGCGGATGTTGTTGACTCTAAAGCAGGTCAGCTTACTTGAGCCATTCCACGCTCATCGCATGGGAAAATAAATAATGCTGCTGCAGGGAATGAGGTTTTCCTACAATTACCATAGAAGGAGTGGACATTGGTAATAATCTGGATACTTTGCCATCATGAAATTTAGGCTAGCAGAAAGCAGTGGGGGTCTCTTTCTGCCCTTTAATCTACATTGATGTGGAACAGCTCTGTCAAGCATCAGGAACAGTGTTTATCTTCATCATAATCAGGAATAATTGTGATTTGAACATTTTAATCCACAGGTCAATAAAAGCTTACCCTTGTCTGGACATTTCTCACACACACATGCATACAGCGAACACAGTTGAGTGGACTTGTTATGCTGATGTTATCTTTTCACCGATGCGAAACGTACAGCTGCATAAGTTTGCTGTGACTTCAGCATGTTGGAAGTGCACATCAAAGCGTGTGTTTCACATGTGACAGACTCCCGACCAGCACCTCCTGCCCTCACTGCGCATTTGTCAGAGACAATCAGCCTTCACATTATAGCACAACCTGTTTCACGTCTTTGTGCGAGTGAGTGGGAGGGGGGATTAAGATGGTGAAGAGTAATTGTGTGTTTTTGTGTCTGAAGTGATCAGAGACTGAATCGAGGTCAATCTCATAACCACGCAGGAGTATATCGGACGAGTATGAAGAAGAGAAGAGGATGTTAAGGAGGCGGCGGTGTGACCTGTAGTTCAATCGCACCTATATGGGGAATGCAAACTGTGGCTGTGGCTGTACCCATGACAACGCCTAACTTGGGTTTCTATAGTTTCAAAACACCTTCAGAATTCCCCCTGTCCTGTTGCCTTGTGCTGAATGGTTACACTGATAGTGCTGCTCTAACATCAACACAAATGTGACAACCTCTGTTTTTATTTAACCTCATTAAATATCTCATTAAAGAGTAATTCAGATAAGTTGGTCTGAGCTGGCTCCTTCCTGATGGACAGGCATGAATGGAAGTCTTTGTCCTTTATCTTTTCAATGGGTAACTATTTCCTTCATGTACATCTGCGAGCGATCTGTTATTGAAATTGAGTAGTTTGTATAAGTAACCAACCTGCTTCTCTACGTGCACTGGCATTTCATCTTATTGTTTGCAAATGATGTGCATGTCGGAGCAGCATGAGTCATACCTTACTGTGTAAAGAGGTTCAGTGTTTGACTTGGCTTTTAACAGGTTTCCAGGATCTAGATCTGGGATACAGATAAGGGATGCTGATAAGGTGAAATCAGGGGATAAATGCTGAGATTTACCAAGAAAAGTGGAGTTTGGATTAAAATTATATATTTACATGCATTACAAGGCGTAAATAGCCAAAGTTCTGAGAAAAGTCAAATAACCCGCACGAAACAGAATATTTTCTATGAATCTGTTGAGGGAATAAAAATCAGCTTTGCAGCCATCTGTTCGGATGGAAGCAACAGAGGCAGATTCTTAAAGAAAATGGAAAAACTGATCAAGAAGGCTGGTTCTGTGCGGGGGATAACAGGAGCCAATTAAAAATGCTGAGCATGACACAATGAGAAGCAACAATGTGTTCAGTGAGAGGCTACTTCAAGTTCACTGCAGGACAGAAAGGCCAGCAGTCGCCAACCTGCAGAACCAGACATGGGGATCACTACAGAGTTATTCGTTTGATTCATGAATTCAAGATATATCATCTTTTGTCTCATCAATTCCTTTTTATTTGGTAATATGCACTCCTTTTCACATTTTGCATACATCAAAAATCGGGACGGAAGGCTAATGATAAGCTTAGATCATTGGGTTCAATTCATATATGAGGTTTAAGAGAGTTACATTCCTGTGTGCCATTTTAACCCTCTATGCACAAAAGCTAAACATTTTGTAAAACTCGTCTGGAGGCAGCATCAACTTCTCTGGGCTTGGAATGGACCGCCACACTGTGGAAACATGCACTGTGGCCGGATTATTTGGTTTTCAAGATGCTCCAGACTAAAGATAAAGGATACTGTCTCATTTTTTATTTAAACAAGTCCAGAAAACACACTTTTGTGTGTTACACACCTGATACGTAAAAATGTTTATTTAGAAATGACATTACAATGAAGATGAACCATATAAAATTCTGCAATACAATACAAAAACCAACGAAATTCAAGAATCAAGGTTTTTGTTTTTGACCAAATTCATATCTTTCATATCATCCTTTCTCATTTGACCTTGGACACTTACATCATTACTCTCAAAAAGTCTTAGTTATTACATTCCTCATACAGCAGTATCTATTAGTATAAGGCATCAAGTACATCCTCGTAATGATGCTCCATTCATTACAGGTCATTACTGCTCATGTGTGATAACTCAATTAGCACGATCTTAGCACTTGACATAACTACACCGACGACCAGCGGTCCACCTGTTCATGCTGTATCCTACTCTTTGATTTTATGCTTGTGTTCTCTTCTCAAATGTTGGTTGCTTTGGATAAAAGCGTCTGCTAAATGACAGTAGTAGTATAGTAACTCACCTCCCCTGGATCAGAGCTGCAAAGGGGGCTGATGGCAGCCTGGTAGTGGCTCTGCTGGCCACCAGACTTTAGAGAAGCCAACACAACGACAACAAAGACTGTGGTATTGATGAAAGTTTTTCTTTCATCCGAACCTGACATCGTCACTGATAATTGGCCACTCATCAGTCACCTTTCTCAACATATACTTCCATATGTATGCAAATGAATGCGGACAGCGGCTGAGGCGAGTAGATGAGGCGAGATGTGTGGGCAGGGAGCAGGACTGACCCCTGCCTCAGAGAGAAATGAAACTTTCAGGTAATGATGATGACTACGGGAGACAGGGTGCATCTATCACGGCAGAATTCATAAATCATATCGTGACATGTCAAAGAGCAGTTAAAAGGTTGGGCCCCAAAGACTATGGTGTGTGCATTGCGCTGCCAAGGGCATAGTATAAAAATATCACAAGGCACAGTAGCTGTACACCAGTGACTGGAACTGAAAATCTTTTCGTGGAGTTTCATTTTATTATTTCTTCTCTTTTGGCAAACATCAATTTATTCATTTTTGTCTTCGATAGACTTATAGCTGACATATAAATGAAAAAAATGTACAACTATGCCCAAAACTTATAAGAAAAACATGATAAAACTGAAGATGATCTTAGCTGGCTACATGACACAGACATGGGTACGAATATCTGTGGGACATCCAACAAGGTTTCCACACCTGGGACATAGTTGGGAGTTCTGCTGTGTTTATACGATGGCATGGACGAAGATTTGACCTCTGAGTGCCCTGAAACAATAACCACTTCTTGTTCATACACACTGCTTGTTTGCCCTAATAGTGTCTGTAATGTGAACTGTGAAATAGGGCTGGGCGATATGAACCAATTTTCAAATCTCAATAATTTTAATTATTTATAACTCTATTTATTCCAGTATAATTTTTTTGGTCAAGTAACAGACGATTCAAATTTACGAACTTGAGTACTAAATGCACTTTTATGAAGGATCAGAAGCACATGTGCATCAAAATGTTTGACTGAAATGAAAGTAAATGTGTATTAAAATAGTAAAAAAATCCTTTTCAATGACAATAGCAAGGATATAGCTGTGCAAAATACTAAAAAAGCTTTTTAAGCCAAAACAAGCTAACTCAATATAATGGATATTCCCTCACTCTATATCTTGTGTGACAAAGTCTCGATATAGATGGAAATCTCGACATATTGCCCATCCCTACTGCGAAACTGTCTTTTGGTATCTTAACACTTTTTTCCAAAGAAAGGGGGAAGAATGTATCACGCAAAGACATAGGGCTTCGGAAAAAACAATTTTCATTGTCATACAAATCCGCAACATTTTAGGCTTTACTGGACGGAAAGTGGATCACGTGTTTTGGCCAAGGATGGGACAACACAGTGTGACAGTTGAGGTCCTGCCACTATACCTCAGATTGATCATGCATCCTGGCTAATTGGCCACAGGGATATTCCTATTGGCTGCCTGACTGGTCATTGTGAGTTACTCTTACCTTGGGTAAGGGTTCAATCCCTGCCTGGGTCCACTTTTGTTCCTGCCGCAGCGGCTCAAACTGTCAACCCACCAGTTAGACAGACCAGTCTACAGTACATCCTGATTCTGTGAGTTTAACCACCCAAAAACATGCATGGAAGCCTTTCTAATTACCCTTCTGTAAAGATCCAATCAATTCAAATGGTACTGCAGGATCAAAGTCCTCCAAGCTGTTAGTAATCAAAGATGTGTTGTAGCAACCCTACAAGGTAGTTAGCTTGACTCTTATCTTATTATACAATCATTTAGCAGATATTTTTATCCAAATCAACTTACTATTGAGTACACCAATTGTACCAATTGGACAAGCTTCTCTACCATCCGAGCTGCTGCAGCCCAGCTTCTATACTATAATTACATCCAGGAACAGTGAAACAGTTCCTTGAAAATGCTTTTTCCAGTTTTGTAAATCTCAATTATTTAAATGTTCATGGTAGTAAACCAGATAGGAGATGACTTGAAAATGTTCAAACTTTTAGAGCTGATTTCTAAACCTCTTGGTTTCCTGGAAGCTGCTCAAGGCACTTTTAGTTTTACACCTCAAGATTTATACAACTTCTGCTTTTCCCGTTGCATATCAAACTACATCTAAGCCACATTTTCGAGGTGAAAACGCTGATCTAGATCCTCTAACCCGGGCCTCTCCTCTCACACTGACCCAAACATATTTAGGCCATGTTGGGTTTGAAGTGTTGGCAAACTTAGAATTTGGCAGACGGGCCACATTCTCTGATCCCTGCTGATAAAGTCTACTGGCATGATATCAAGTCAGGTATAATGGTAACACAACCTAGTTTATATTAACTACAGCAGTGGCAGCATTGGGTACAAATCCTTCACTAACAGGACAAAGATTTCGTAACTAATTTAAGCAACACCATCAAAGTGGATGCATGTTTGCTGATTTAAATGAGAACTGTACTTCTGTACTGTGAAATGATAAACCGCTTGTGGGCAGGCCCCAGCACAGCTCTTATTAAAGACCTCTTTGTTGACTGTTTGTTCCAGGTCATATTGTTTCGCTACACTTGAAAGGGACAGTAAAAACCCTGGAAGAAGAGGGAGACCTGGCCTCCGTTTGAGCCTGAATGCAGCCCCTTAGCACCAATAAGGGGATGGCTCTGTGTTTCTAGGTCACTGTGTGTGCCTGAAATGAACACCTCCATCCAGAAGGAGGGAGGGACACAAACAGCGACTGACATTTGACAACATCTCATTTGTATTTAATAGGGAGCTCCAGGATTTGCGACCTGAAATGAAACACAGTTGACAGTTTCATTTCAGAAAGATATCCCTAATCTAACTTGATGACATTTCCAGCCTTTGTTGACTATCTTCTATCTCTCAATCTTTCTCTCTGTCAAACAGAAATATCGTAAAAAGAGCCCACCGGCTTTTGATGACAGCCTGCGGAACATTCCTGATGCCAGCAATAGCAACAACTTAATCTTGGACATAAAGCAACAACTAAATATATAGACTTCCGACTCTCGTATCTTTCATAAATGTGACTTAACGCTTTAAAGACCCAAAATTGAAAAAGCACTTTTTTAAAAATAAAATCTTTTTTAAAAATGTGGGGTAAAAATCTGCCAAAATGTTCTTTGTATTTCTACCATATATATAATTGTATATGTCAAAATAATTGTAGTTTATATAATTTTTTTTGCTTCTTGTGTCTTTTAGGTGTCAGGAGACAAGTATCAGATTGAATACAACACGGTTTTCAGCAAAGCCTTTACCACACAGTGGTGAAAAATGTCTCAGAAACTATGCATGAAATATGATACATTTGTATTGTAGGGTTAAAACACCATCAGATTTACACACTTCGGCGGCAAGACTTTCCCCCTTTAGTTTCTACAGTAACAGTAAAATTATCAGTCCTTCTTCCTCCTTTTCAAAGTCCATTTTCAACACATTTTAGATTACGTTAGGGGGAAAAAAAACCCGGAAATACAACTGACCGGCAAGTTGTAACTTTCAGAGTACAAGTGCTGCATACTCCGCCTAGTGGCACCCTGCGGTATTGACCGTTTTGGCCGCGTTGTGACTATGTAGTTTACAGCAAGTATGTACACAGACCAGAAGGAGCGCTTGCGGGCACGCTTGGGTACACAGCAAGTATATCCCAGGCCTTAGAGGGAAAAAAAAACATTATGTGTCTAGTTTAAGAATCCTACTGGTGGAGGCAGTGTCATGGTTTGTGTCTTTGTATCTGAGCAAGGTGGCTTAACCCTCCTGTTGTCTTCGGATCAAAATGACCCGCCACTGTGTTAAAAACCCCTAAAAAATCCCCTAAACGATAATTTTTTAACTTGAAATTTTATGACTTTGCCTAGATTGGCCCCAACATTAGAAAAAGTGAAATGTTGCTTGTATTAACATTTCCATGTAAGCTGTACAAAAAAAGGTACAAAGATGGTCTTCGGGTCAAAGTGACCCGTGAGGCAATTAGAGTTGATATCAAGGTCATTAAAGTTATTTACACACCACAGAATGTTAGAATGTTTCAGTCTTGTCTCAGATCAATCAGTAGCAGAAGTAAACAAGAAAAATCAGGGGGTTTTCTCGCGGACTGCTGTGCCTTTGATCAGTCTCAGATCAATTAGGAGTAAACGTGAACAAGACAATAGCAAACCTATACAACACAAGATAGGTGGCAGTCTTGCAGACTGCAGAGCTCTTTTTCTGTGGATTTCCAGAGGTTATAAAGGTGCTGCAGATGACAGGACCCCCAATTCTCTCTTTGCTGAAGCCATGAGTGTGCGTTATAACGCTGAAGAGGCTC
>JAVQJG010090451.1:0-10208 GCA_036024015.1 Craterocephalus amniculus | reverse complement strand
AAATCAGGGTTAAAAACCTTTCTATTTGCAGCCTTTTATGACGATTGATTTTTTTTCTGAGGGTTTCTTTCTCTCTTTAATTTTCTCATTTTGTGATTTTATTTTTGTTTTTACTTCTTTCTATTGCTTTCTTGCTGTACTGTTTCCAATGTTTGTATGTTAAGCACCTTGAATTGTCATGTACATGAAATGTGCTATACAAATAAACTTGCCTTGCCTTGCCTTGCCTTGCCTATATTAAGTGGACAGTTGAAAATGGTCTTCTAGCTTTGTCTTGTAAGGTTTGCTATTTAACAGCTGCTTAGTTACAATGTAGGTCATTATCTTGCCACATCTAGGAAGGCAGGCGTATAAGAACCTAACATGTAAAATCTCTGCAGATTTAAAAGACATGACATCTGTTCAAAAAGCTGAAGCTAACATGATAGACACTCAGTTAGAAACTCAAATTCAACAACAACTAGAAATTCAACATTCTTGATTAATAAAAAGGATCTTTTTAATCATGCCACTATATGGCCCCTTTGTTCAACCTCAGTAGCAACCACAAATCATTTCAGATGAATTTCATTAATTCACACATCTTCCAGTAAGGCAGCCACTTAATGCACAAATCGGTTTATGCTACTCTGGTGAATCTCACTGAGAGCTATTAGCTCAACCACTGAAGTCAACCTTCTGCAACCCCCCAATCTGGCATCACAGCAGATGGGTGGAGGTCTGTGATCTGTTGAGGCAATTTTGTGCATGGCTGCCATGGCCTGTCCTGGTGTGACATCTCCTGCTGCTAGCCATGCTGTACCCTGACCTTCACACTGGGCTGGTGTACAGCTGTCTGACTGGGAAATGCAAACACACACCCCTGGCACACATACCAACATACACATAACACACTTGCAATCCCTGGGGAGGAGCAAAAAGCTTAGTTTTAGTTGTGAGAGGGATTTTGGTGCTATGTGTGATTGTTCTGGCCAGCCACTGCATACTTTTAGCTGGCAGGCACAGGACCAGTGTGCTCTGCTGAACAAAATGCCAAACATGGCTCCAGAAACCGAGGCTTAGTTGGTCACAGATTTTGTTCGGATAATTGATTGTGAGTAGAAAAGATGAAATGTGTGTGAAATGCTTCTCTGAATGTAAAACTGTTAATTGCAGGGGAAAGAAGTAGAATAACGAAAACCCTTTCACACGCACGCATTCAGCACACGCAGTGTGGCCAAACACACAAACACTTTCTACTAGAGCAGGTTAGAGCGGGAGGACACGTAACATAAACCCAAAGAGACACTTGCTCTGTGGGGAGAGATCTTCTCTCATTATGAGCAGGATTGACACTGGGCCTGGCCTGTCCAGAGGGAGGTCCGAGCCAATAAGAAAGTAATTGAAAGAGGCGCTTGACTTCCCGTCTGTAACAGCTTACAGACCACGGGCTGATGTGCCTCGAGGAACATGGTGTTTAGACAACAGATGGGGAGAGACAAACAACATGAAAGCTGGCTAAGAATTTTCGTTGGGGGGTGGGGGGCACTTTTCTCCTATTGGATGTTTATGCCTGCCTTTAGATATCTGTAATAAAAAGAAGAGATATACATCTCATCTCATCTTTTTCCCTAAGTATGTGGATTATTAGACATTATTAAAACAACTGAATTGCATAAAGCTTAAAGAAATGGCAAGAAGCAATTTGGCAAAGGCGCTGTTTCATAGATTTTTAATGTCCCCAGAGCGGTTGCAGTCCAAAGTGTCAACTGCAGAAGCCAAAATGTGGAGAGTTTGAGGCTCTGCAATAGCACTGTATCTCACTGAGGTGTGTGTTGAGTCCCGGCGGCGAAACTTGTTACAGAGTTGACAGCATGTTATGTTTCACGACACAGGCCTCGCACTGACAGTCTGAAAGCCTGGAGCCAAACAAACAGAGGTATCAACGATGCCAGGTATCCCAAGATCGCTCTCTCCCTCCCACTTTTCACAAACACACAAACATACACATGCACTCATGTACATACAGAAGTGTACAGAACAAGCAATGAAGCATAGAGAAAACACAGACACATCCTTATATGAAAACCAACACATTCTGATGTACAAAACATCTGCATCACTGCAGTATTTTGGCTGGTAGATACTAACGGATGCAATTCCACCTACTTTACAGCACAAATAATTCATGAAATTGCCTCTTTATGCTAGTCATTCATACGATTTAGCTGACATTTACAGTAAATAAAATAATCCTGCAGCAAGTAAAACGAAATACAAACCAAACTCGCAGTAGATGTGGGCAATGCATGATTTACCAAGGTATATGCACCTGTGGGGCATCAATAATTCAGAATGCACTTGAACCTCAGGTGCTAGAACAAGGCAAGCCTAGAAACATCCTAGAGATACTGCAGTACATCTCTGATTGATGCAACCCTCAACATGATCAAGAGACTTCATCTGCAGAGTGAACACACTCTACTAAAGAACACCAAATATTATTTTGAGACATGGATGGTTTTTAGAGTCAGCTCAGAGTGCAGTCCTTGGCTACTGTAATGATCCAATTCTTTTTATCCAAGGTAGACGAGGTAGGTACATAAAGCTTTTCTCTGAAATCCTGGACCATGGTTAAAAGGAGTCTGATGTGCAAAGAAGGAAAGAACAGTGGCACTAGAAGTTGCAGCTTGCACCTGTGCAGGTCTAGTCCCACTCTGGGCATTTAGCTTTAAAGATTAACACCCGAATATTGGTTGAAGACGTACTTGTAAACGTTTGCAGTGTAAACAAAAGGTAAGACTGTGTTTGATCACACAGCGGATAATTAGCTGATGTTTCTTAGATGTCTTTTAAAGAGTGATGCAGGAACTGCTCAGGAAAAAATTCGACCCGGTGGGTTTTCAGCAAACAAAAAGGTGTGAAAGCAGAGTGACTGATCAGGAAGCTCCACTCATCTTGCAAAACCTTTCATACATGAACTAATGAGAACACTTATCACTATGGGCTTGTGACTCATTATGATCCCAATATCACTTTTGCTCCAACACTTCGGCCCAGTAAAACATGATGAAAGCTTCTTTTCTTCCCCTTTCCTTCCATTTCTTTGCTTTGACCATCATTTTTATCCTCTCTGACTACTCCACAGCCCAAAACTAGTTTGAGAAATAGGATGAAATATTGAAAGCGTAGCAGTTATAAAGTCTTAATAAGAGTGATCTAGTCAAAAGAGCAAAAGAGGGGTTTACAAAAGGTAAAAGAAGAAGATGTCTTTTGTGCCACATAAGGGTCAACACAATTATATGTGCAATTATGGGTAGTATAGTCAGCTGCTAAACTTAATAAACACCGGAGGAGCAGCTCCCCACAACTGTGTCACTTGTAGTTTAAATTATGGCCCTTATACTCAGCTGTACAAGGTAGTGAAAACCAACCAAAGGTAAAAGTCTTTTCTTAGGAGAGACTGTCAAACTGAAAGAGTAGTTGGCTGCAGTTTTTGGAGGGATTGGGAAATGGGTGGGGCCTTATTTAGCAACTTCTATTTCCGCATTCACAGTGAAAACAAAGGACAGAACAAAAGAAAAGTACCTCTTGAATTACTGGGGGAGCTGGCACACTTGTTTTGTGTGCTGTGTTGGAATAAAAGATTTGTCTGCAAATAATTTATTCCAGCACTCCCTTTGCAATTTCCCTCTGCTTCCCAGAGTGATGCAGAGGCTTTTTGTGGTAGAATTCCAAATGATAAATACTGTGCATTTATAAAAAAGTTGAGAGGGGATATTTAGAACACAGGAAGATACCATATAAGCCGTTATGCTTTATTCCCATCCCAGTGGGAGCCAAAGTATCCGGGGATATGTAATGTGGAAGTGGTCAAAGCCATGCTAATGTGATTCTGAATACGAATCTTCATCATCTGAACAACAGGTATTTTATTAAGCGCAGGTTGCTCCAGCTTATCTGTCTTTGAGCTAAAGGTTTCTCAGTGAAATCAATAAATATTTTTAAAATAAAAGCCATTTGCTGCAAAATATTAGTCATTACATTTAAGGAAAAAATATAATCTTGTTAAACACTAAAGGATGTTGTGTGGGACCAAGACATAAGGAAGAGATGATTTTACAAATGGGATTAACAAGATCTGATTAAGGCCAATTAAAATGTATACTCTTATATTTTTACATTGCTCTTCCCTTCCTTTAGCAGTTTTGCTATTTTGGAGTGTTATATTAGGTTAGATAATGCTTGTGGGAATGGGCTTGTCACCAAAGGGGATGCTCTTGAAATGATGCATGTGGGTGTGCATTTGGTGTATTGCTGTCTTTGCCTGGAGCGAGAGATGAGAATATCAGAGGAGAAGATACACATACCACCGGGGAAAAAAACCCAAAAAACAACAAAGTAACAAAACCTCCTAATACAGAAAAATCTATTTCACATGTTTTATACATAACAACACTTTGGACACTATAGCTTCTAATTTGATTTGATAAGACTATCGTTTTTCTAAACTGTTTTCCCTCATCCTTACCAGACCAAACTGTTGCACTTTGAATGATGGTTGCATGATGATTGTTGCACAACATGATGGATAGCCAGTTAACCTAAATTTCTCATTGTGGGCCTCGTGAAGAATCCTGACACCTTTAGGCACCACAAACCAAGCATCCTGCTGAGATATTAAGCAAGTGGATCTGTGCACCTGAAATCAGTAATGCGAAAACAGCAGTCTGTTTAACCAGGAGTGAAAATAAATGGAGGGAAGACAGATTAGATGTCAGACATTGCCAGCATAGATTTATGCTATGATTTGTATGACTCTATTGTCCTCTGGTGAAATATGGAATGAAGACGTGAGGATCTGTTTATGAATGGGAAGTAAAAAATGGAAAATATGGTATTTCAACTAACAGCACATAACGTTGCAACATTAAGTGAAGTGGCTCTTTTTGGCACAGCTGCAAAACTGGTGGATATATGAGTGGACGTGACACAAGGTCACTAGTTTGAAATTGGCAGAGGAAATATTTGTGTTGAAGTAAAACATGAAGGGCTCTCAGTTCCATCCACAACTGCATCTAAAGTGCTAGTGATAAACAAACATCCTTCATCAAAGCAACCCTGGATTGCTTTACTTATGTTGCTCAGCAATAAAAGGTGATTCAGGCCAGACAGTAAGGTTACTCTTCTTACTGGAAAACTACCAGCTGACTGCTGGTGCTGTAAATAAACGCAGTCAGTGTTTTGGTGACTCGATGTCAAGCAAGTTAGTTCATAACATGGTGCTGAAGTTAAGGTACTGTCCTGGGTTTCAGAAGCATTTCATCCATCTATTGCAGGGGTCTGTATCATGCGACTCCAGAGTCACCAGTGGCCCTTTGGGCCCTCAACAATGGTTCTTAATAGCATAGGTATAAAAACAATACAAAACTAAATAATGTTCTTAAATATATATTGATATTATGACAAATGCAGGTTTTAGCAGTTTTTTATGATATAATTGTTTTGGATTTCCACAAAACAATTACATTAAAAGTAGCATCATTATTTTTTCAGATCCATCTTTCTTGTCATTTAGTTTGGAATGAGCTTTAAAAAAATACAGAGAGAGAGAGAGAGAAATATCTACATACGATAGAGGGAAATCTTCTTTAGAAAAGTTTAGTTTTTCCTCTATTTAAAACCTAAAAATGGCAAAAATAAAATTGTTTTGTATTTCCTAGTATTTCCTGTCATATCAAAAATGATAAGTTTGTCCTTTGCAAAGAGTCATGTCACATTTATGGCTCTAAATTAGTTTTATTTCGCCAGGCTGAGGGCAAAATTGGGTCCTTGGGTTGCATACCCCTGACATATTGGAATCATAACTCGAAAAGTTATCAACATATTTTCAGAATTAAAGAACAAGTAATTACATTTAGGGGTGATTTGGACCGCTTGTTTGGTGACACCATCCTCTGGTGATTCCCAACTTCTTTTTTTCGTTCATTTAACTTTTTTTACTTCTGACTTCAGAGTATTTCTTTCCTTTGCACAAAGACCAAAACACAGCATTGTGAAGGCTTGGTCACTTAGTAAAAGCTTAGTAATAGTAATTTAAAAGGGTTGCTAAAAGTGTGCTGGAATGCAGAAAGCTATACTTTGGCTGTTTGGCTCAGACAATTGGATGCAATTTCTAAAATGACGTGTTTTTGCTGGATTTATTTATTTAAAATAAGCATCAAATAAATGCATTTTTAGCAAGGATACTGTATATAAAGTGGCTGTAGTGGCTTAAAACTAAGCAATGCAATATAATAAAATATTACAAATGACAAAAAAATTTAATGTAAAAAAATGTTTTAGTGTCATGTTGGTAATTTTGGGATTGTATGGATGAAACAATGACTTTTTGGTAAAGTCATGGCATTTTTCAGCAGTGCAGGCCTGTTTCAAATTTGTAAAAATGTTACCTTCTGCAAGACTGTGTGTAACAGGATCTCATAGCAATACATATCAATTGCACAGAGAGTTGCCATCTATTCACATCATTCATACACTGATGCGTGGGTGTTCTTATGTGTGTGATTACCTTGGATCCTTACATATTAGTTAGGATTTCAGGTTATATGGGAAAAGCCCAGATTCTTCAGCCCCTTGTGTGGCTGTTCCCATCTTTTGGCCCGGGCAGCACTGATGCTGCTCCTCCGCATCAAGAGGAGCCAGATCAGGTGGCTCTGGCACCTGGTTAGGATGCCTCCTGGACGCCTCTCTGGTGAGGTATTTTCGGCACAGGGTAGTCCTAGGACATGCTGGAGGAATTACAGCATACAGGGCGCCCCCTGGATGAGCTGGTAAAAGTGGGTCGCAGGGCAGCTGCTCAGGCTGCTGCCCTGCGACCCGATAAGTGGAAGATGAATGGATGAAAGGAGCAAATTTGTATCCTTAATACTGT
Source organism: Craterocephalus amniculus (assembly GCA_036024015.1). Taxonomy (NCBI): domain Eukaryota; kingdom Metazoa; phylum Chordata; class Actinopteri; order Atheriniformes; family Atherinidae; genus Craterocephalus; species Craterocephalus amniculus. Next base: position 3,295 of record JAVQJG010090451.1, on the reverse strand, counting down.
AGGTACTGTCAAAATACCTAAGGGTTGCTAACCAAAATCAGACTTTTTCTATCAAGCTGGAGCTGATTTTGTTACTCCTTGGCTGCTGTCAGTTTATGACATGTTTGTAAATGTGTCCCATTATTTCATTTCTTCCTGTTCAGATATATATCAAATGGTGGGATGGCGGTAAAGTCATTGTGTTTAAACTACAATTGCAGGTAACAAGCAACTTTACATTGCACTCTGAATTTAGCTCTTTTGTATGTCAGAATTAAATCAGTGTTTATTTTCTTCCCTGTGTCATTATGTTTAAAGACTTCCAACCCAGTAATTGCAGTCTCATCTGCTATAATGTGTATATTTGGGGTTGCTATTATCTCATCAGTTAAGTGCTGCCACCAATTTTTGTAAAGGTTAGCATGTCACCGGGCACTGTGTGAAAAATGCTCATCCTTTAATGGAGAAAGCGAGTGAAGCATTTTTTTTCTCATTTGACGATGTATGTTTGTTTTTTGATAATTTTACCTTTGTGCTAGTGTCTCCGTGCTTGGAAAGGATTATTAGAGACTATGACCATGGACAGCTTGTTGTAGTATACTGTAGGCCTCGTGTCCTGGAATCACCAAAAGAGTGATAATAAGAAATAGTAAGTTTTTGGTTTTATCATGCTTGGGGGTTTCTTTGCCACATTCGCTCACATCTGATGCAACACAAATCATTTCTGTACTCTTTGCTTCCTGAATCCTGACAGCTTCTTTACTCTGGGTTTCCATTTTACAGGTAGGCTACCATATAACAGGCTGTGTTTGTTTTATATGAGTTCACCGCCAACCCTGCTGACCACAAATCATGTTGAAAGAGGAGGGAGAGAGCAGTATAAACTGCCATCGTGTGAGGGGAAAGTACCTTTTAAGATCCGTCAAAGCCTTTGCTAATAGGGGTGATCCATCTAGGGCTTTCAAAATGTCACATTTGTGCCTCGTTCATTTGCATAACCTCTAAAGCTTCTAAGAGTGTGTGTGGTGCATTGATTTAGCTGGTGACTTGGGAGACGCTTTCCTTGTTGACACAAACGTTGAAGTGTGGCTGTGGCATTCCCTAATCCACTACTCTGCCGCAGTTTTACAACGCCATCAACACACTCAGGCTCTCTTATCTGCTGACTGCTCTTGGGTAAATATCACTCTTTGATCTTTGATAAATCATGAATATTTCTAGTGGTAGCCCACTGAACTGTTCACTGAACCTATAGTCTGGACTGCAAACAGCTCTGTGAGACTTCAAGCACAAATAACTCAGCGACTTTAAAGTCCATTAATGGATGATTTCCAAAAACTGTAGTGCAGTTATGGTGTAAGAGCATAAAATATTTTGACTGTTAAATTATATTACAGCAAGCAAGAGCCAGGAAAGAAGCAAGTGCTTAACTCACATTCCAGTATTTTCACTTTTTGAGCCAGTGTCCAGTTATTGACCCATGTTTGTTCATGTTAACACATCATCAGACCATTTTAGTGGTTTTTCTGGGACTTTAGATCAAGCACTGTTGATCTGTTTACAGTTTGCTGAAGTCGAAAAGCTCTACATGAAAATACATTTGAATGATGTTAGTTGAATTAGAAATAAATATCTCTTTTCAGAATTGTAACAACAGCTTTACCACAAGACAAACAACTCAACACAAACACAAGACAACAACGCACCACTGTTATTATATTCTTATTATTACTGAAGGCTGACACCTTAATTATGCAGCCTAAAACAAAAGCAGGTGTTTCCAACTTTAATGTTGCATTTATAGTACTCATATTTTACAAACATGTACAAAGTTTTTTTTAAAAAGTGTTGATACACTGCAATGTTGAGCATTCTTGTACGCTTTCTTTGTTTTAGAATATGGGCTGAGGTACATGTGCTCATATTGTTTACCATGTCTGAGAAAAAGATATGTTTTTAATTTTTCTATTCAAAATGAACCTTTTATGTCCAAGATTTTGGTATAATCTAAAATGAGCGGCTTCATAATGACTTAGAATGTTTTTTACATTTTTTATTGTCACTCCTCAAAGATTTTCTCTTAAGAAATTTTCAAAGAAGTCGAGCGAATCATAAACAACAGAGGGAGCAAGAGATTTTTGTTTCCTCACCAGAAAATCTTATGTTTTCTAATGATTTCTGCCTTACAACTCTAAATCCCCATCAAATCACATGGAATTAGAAGAACTATGCGGTTTGTTGGCTGCAGCACTGAGAGGTCTGATCTAATTACTTGTAAAATCATCTTTGAAGTGATGGATTAAACTATGTTCATCTTTTAAAAAGCTGTAATCATTAGCAGCTTTGACAAGCTAGCTTAACAAAGGATCATTTCCAAGGCCAGCAGAACAGAACTAAAAGTTACATGTGAAAAGTTCTGCTCATGACAAGCTCTTCAGATTAACCGTATTTCCCCTTATACCTGCCTTATCATAGTTTGACCTAATAACATTCTGTCTGTGATTCCATTGTAATCAAAGGTACAAAGAAAATGAATGTCAGGAATTACACAAAAATGCTTGTGTTAAAGTTAACACTAAAAGCTACTGTTTGAGGCAATGGGCACAGTACGTACTGTACACATGAAGGAAAAGGAGAATTCCTTACAGACTGGAGACACTCCAGATAACTTATTTCAATAAAGACAAGCAGAGGAGTCATACAGCCTTTTAGGGTTTAAGTTAGAGCAAAACACGTGAACAACCACAGCAAAAAATATCAGATTTGAGCACTGACACCTGCAGTGTGAATGTAGAGTGAGAGCAAAACTGAGAGCAGCAGGCATAAACAGGAGTCGCATGGAAGTCGAACCATAGAAAACAACAGCAGCCTGTTCCTTCGACATGTGTCAAATATTTAAGTACATCGCTTTATCACATCACTCGACACAGTGGCGTGCACAGGTGGACGTCAGGTGGTGCTGGAGCGCTTCCCCTTGCCCTCTTGACCGAGTAAGTGCCCTTAACAGAGTCATTATTAAGTCATCATTATATTGTTAGTAATACGTTTGCGCCCCCCAACCCGCTCCCCCGACATCTAGGTCCCTAAACGCTGCATTTTGTCGTGAACGCACAAAGCGGACACGAAGGTGGCACATTGCAGCAACAGCACAGAACGGCGGCTGCATCCACGTCTCCTCCCACCCTGCCTGCAGCTATGCAGGTAACACGTGAGTCGAGTCTCGAGTGTATGTGTCCCCTTATCCTCAGTTGTTAAACTACTTTTCTTACGAAGTAGCCTTTGTCTGTGCAACTCTCTAAATGACCGATCGTAAATC
>JAVQJG010090447.1:0-11669 GCA_036024015.1 Craterocephalus amniculus | reverse complement strand
GGATAATTAGCCCCAGGTGAGTCAGCCACCAGCAGCCAGAGGACACGCCCAACCTGTGAAAGAAAAAGTGCCTCCCTACAAGAGGCAAAGGAGGCCACAAAAACCCCAAAACCCAACACTGAAGCTGTCAGCGTTCCCTGGGATTGAATTTACTCTCAGATATGTCTGTTTAACAATCATTAAACCAGCAGCCATGTGGTTTTATTCTGTTTGAAGAGATATTCTGCTCTGCTGGCAACTGGTTGAAGACGCTTTCATAACACCGCCAGAGGCTCACTTGCTCCTTGTCATTATTTCCATACCACTTGATACTAAACTGAAAAGAAGGAATATATAGGCCTATATTTCCTCTAGATGCTGGCATTGAACTGGGTTTTTATGATAGTAATAAAGCAAGGGCCACCACCCTGTGTCACTTGGAAGCAAATCATTTCTCAGAGAGGTAAAAGCGTCTGTTCCCAGTTAAAGAGCCTCACTCACATTTTCACATGATAATCCAGGACAGAAAAGGTTGATGTTGGGTCACAAGTTACAGTAATATGTGATTGGACCTCTTTTTTTTACATCCCAAAGATTATTAATAGGTGCAGGTGTGGACTCTGGTGGTCAGGCAATGTGTAAAAATGTTGTCTAAAGCCCTACTCTGACAGGATTTGTTTGACCTAGGGACCACATGCAAATAATAAAATACACCCCTACATCTATTTCTTCTGCATAGAATAACTGAAGTCTGACAATTTGCCAAAATTAACAGACATCTTCGGACATCAGATGTGTAAAAACAAAGAAAAGTGATCAAAGATTAAACACATGACACGCATGTCAGGGTGGCCAAATAATCCTCAGGTTTTCAATTTTCAATTTAAATGCCCAAAAGAGCAGCAATGATTGCATGATAGAGTTAACAGAGAATCCAGCCACAGCAGAGACGTCCTGAAACACTTTTGGTATGACAGGATCCCAGGCAGAAAGCGCATTGCTGCTGCTGCACAGAGCTCCAAAGTTCAGTGGAGCTCTGGGGGTCAAATATGTCAGTGGCTTCTGCTACGCTATGGGAAACAACTCCATATAACAAATTATGAGGAAACCAGCATTTTAAACATTCTGCTTGATAAAACACCACCTTGAAACCGCCCAAATTGTTTGTGTAATTCTGAATTATATTCGGATTTTCATCTATCAATAAAAGGATGGTCTGGACACAATAAGCTGTCAATCCATAGCAGCCCCTATTCTTCACCAAAACACAAATAAAATGCAGTCTGGAAACAAATCCTGCTAATTCCTTCCACCGACCCAGAGGTCAGCAGCCTCCCATCTCCACTGTACACAATGTCGTTGCACTGCTTCCCCCTCCTGAGACGTCGGATGGTAGATCAGAATCTCCTTGAAGCCCTACGGAAGTCGTTCTCCATTGTCTCTCCAAACTCCTCCCATGCCCGAGTTTTTGTCTCAGCAACCGCCGAGGCCTCACTCTGCTTAGCCTGCCGATACCCGTCAGCTGCCTCAGGAGTCCCACAGGCCAGAAAGGCCCAGTAGGACGCCTTCAGCTTGACGGCATCCCTAACGTCTGGTGTCCAACAGCGAGTTCGGGGATTGCCGCAGCGACAGGCACCAACGACCTTATGGCCACAACTCCGGTCGGCCGCCTTAACAATGGAGGCGCGGAACACGGCCCATTCGGACTCAATGTCCCCCGCCTCCCCCGGGACATGGCTGAAGCTCTGCCGTAGGTGGGAGTTGAAGCTCCTTCTGACAGGGGATTCTGCCAGACATTCCCAACAGACCCTCACTACACGTTTGGGCCTGCCGGGTCTGACCGGCATCCTCCCCCACCACCTGAGCCAACTCACCACCAGGTGGTGATCAGTTGAAGCTCCGCCCCTCTCTTCACTCCAGTGTCCAGGACATGCGGCCGCAGATCCGACGATACGACTACAAAGTCGATCATGGAACTGCGGCCTAGAGTGTCCTGGTACCAGGTGCACATATGGACACTCTTATGCGTGAACAAGGTGTTCGTTATGGACAATCCATGACGAGCACAGAAGTCCAACAACGAAACACCACTCGGATTTAGATCAGGGGGGCCGTTCCTCCCAATCACGGCCTTCCAGGTCTCACTATCGTTGCCCACGTGAGCATTGAAAACAGACCCCAGGTTCAAAAAAGCGAAATTCTGCTTTAAAACACAATTTGTTATTCGTTGGCTTTTAGTGCATGATTGTGAGTTGTTACTTTTTTCTCCATTTTGGTTGTTTTAACATATTTTAGTTTTCTGGTATTAAGTATTTCTTAAGTCTGTTAATAGCTTCTGATGTGCAATAAAGTGGATTAGATACTGATAAAGCTCCTCATGGAATGCCTATTTGTTGGACACAAGGCGGGCCACCCTTATGCTCAAAGATTTCATATGTATTTTTCTATGGTGGTGGTAATTCTCTTATTCTATGCTTGTCTATTTCATGTAATTTATGGCACTGTATGACATAGATAGTGAAAATAAATCCTTTTGTAAAAAGACAATTTTTGGAAAAGATTTAGCAACATTAATAGGCTGTGCAGGGGGCACCCCAATCGCCTGCAGCGGCCCTGCGTTGGCTCCACTTCTCAGTTCGGCCGTGGATTCTGGCAGATTAAACTCTGAATTGGCAGAGGGATACAAATTATAGCCTAATAAAAGTTTTCAAAAACATTTTATGACATCAGACAATTACACGGTGCATTCGAGCAAATAAATATTTTGTTTGTTCAGCATGTGGACTCGGGTTTAGCTTGATGTCGCAGTTCTTCCTTCCATTTAACGTCCCAGAGTGGACACAAGTTGAGGGAACTTGCAGATGGAACAGACACGCAAGATCGACCTGAAGTTTCGCGATGTGGAGCAAAGTGTGCGGATGAAAGCTCATCCAGTTGCGAGAGAAATGGCCTAACAGAAGTTTGGCGCTAGAGAGAAAAAATTAGACTGTGAGAGCAGAGCGATGAAAACCAGCTCCTTACTGCTTCACAGTTGCAGATATAGTCTTGAAATTTAATCCCATATGCAATTCCTGGACGTGCTCGGTAAAAGATGGGATAACAGAGAAACACAATAGCTGGAGTAGCCTATGTTAAAGATTGCTCACCAACCGCTGCAAAATCAGGTAAAACTGGACTTTATTTCTGTGAACGTTTTGGATCTCCAGGAGCTGACGCCAATTCTGACCAAAGTCTAATAAATTCATGCGCTGTGTATTATTTGATATCTACCGATGAGCGGTTAAGTTTTTTTTATGAAATGTTAAAATGATAAATAAATGATTCATATCACAGCCTCCTGCTTCCTGCTACAAAAACTTAAGATGACAAACATGTTTGGAGAAAGGATGAATAAAGGCGGGGCAGTCTCCGCCCATTTCCTTCTCTACTCTTTTTTTAACACCCTCAATGAGCGAGCGCATTTACAACTTAGTAGTCGCTGTCTGAGCTGACTTCACGCACAATCAGGCGAGTCAGAGCACGAGTCATCTCCTCTTGATTCTCATCTCAGTCTGCGCCTCACTGTCCGAGGTTTTAGCGTGTGACGTTCAGGTGTAGACAGAAGATTTGGGCTGTTTTGGAAACTGTTAGAGTACTGAAGATGACCACGAACGGAAAGAGTGGACTGGCAACAGTCTGCGTGCCAAATGGATACCCCCAAAAGCCAAAAGAAGTGGAGGAACGCGGTCAGTGGGCGACCAAAACCGAGTTCATCCTCACTGTGATGGGAGCGGTTATCGGACCAGGGAATATCTGGAGATTTCCCTACCTGTGCTACAAAAACGGAGGAGGTGGGTGATGTTACAAAACGACACACAGTCCTTGTTTATTTCTATTCATTTACAAATGAGCTTGGTCTTTCTTACAGGTGTCTTTTTCATCCCATACATCCTGTTTATATTCACGTGCGGAATCCCCTTATTCTTCCTGGAGACTGCATTAGGACAGTACACCAGCCAAGGGGGGATTACTTGCTGGAGAAAGATTTGTCCTCTCTTTCAAGGTAAATGAAAATAATTTCCACATTTTTCTCTCTTTGCTGTAATTGCGTAAAATGCATAAAATGCTTGCATGTCTCTCAGTTTCCTACCTGATTAATTGGAAGTGAAAAATTAAGAGTGTAAAAACAAAACATTCACAATTTAACAAAGACAGTAAATGAAAAGTCACTTTCAGCCTCAAACACAAGAATGCACATTAAATGTCAAAATGACCATGCTCACTATAGAGCATAATTATTACCGTACATGGTGAGTTATAAGAACCAAGTGTCTAGATGGTGAATAATTCATCCAGAGAGTGAATGAGTGATTGAGTCAGTGAGTAACAGTGCCTTGGACAGTGACTCTGCCACACAGGATCCCTGAGTGAATGAATGAGAGACATTTTGAGTCACATGAAAAGAAAAACACACAGCTGCATCTCAGCTGTGTGTTTAGTTTCTGTTTAATCGTTTGGGCATTTCTGACCTTTGGAAACAATAACTAATGAACTGATCTGAATGAGGAAATATACTGTATTTACCTCTGAGATTGAAGTTAAGGACCTCAGTGCACTGTCTTAATAAGGATAGTTACTCCAGTTTGTGTGCGTCTGTGTGTGTGTTTATAATGTTTATGAATGACTTGACTTGTTGGCTTACATAAATTCATTCAATAGGTTCACAGGAATCTGTGGCAGATTAATGTCATGTTCTCCTAAATGATTTCTACTGTCTGCTGAAGCAGTAACATTCTCTGATGATTCCTTTGCTTGATACACATATTTTTAAAAAGCAGACAATCATGTAAGTACACTTACAGAACTGTGTGTGCACTGCTGCTAATGTAAGAGTAATAGCTCGTGGAGCATGCAGAGTTGAAGCTAACTGAGGCAGCCGCTAAATGATCAAATCCTGAGTTGTGTTGCTTCATGTGCAGTGCACCCCACAGGCTGATAATTTATTTGTGGTGGAAGCCATGGTAAGTTATAGATGTGCCCTATGACATGCTTTTAGGAAACTGAAAGCTAAGTGAATCAGAAAAAAAGTTTGATTCTAATGAGAATTGCTTTCCCAAACAATTAAAAAGTCAACTTTATCTTTCCTCAGGCCTTTTGCAGTGAGACAAGTTTGAAGATCAGATAAACTGCTGAGAAAACTGAAGCACAGACAGATATTACTGCATACATTGTTGGGATCAACATCTTAATGGATTAAGTTACATATCATGTGACGGTTTATTATCAGTGTGTTTTCATTCCCCTGTGTCATGATGGCATTCCTCCGCATAGAGCGTTAAAAATGCTGCTACTACCATTCCAGTGTCATTGAAGCTTACAGATTATGAGATTGTGCTGCTCTGTGCACAGTTTGTACAACACCTATGATTTTCAGCTCCCCTCAACAAAAGCTTTTATAGCACAAAAGAACAACCCTGAACATGACAAACAGTTTAAAAGCAGCTGAAGAAGATGTTTATCATTATTTAGGTTGGGCTCAAAAATGGCTTCATGCAAGGAATAATGGTTTACTGATTTGCATTAATTAAGCATGCAAAGCTCTCTTTTATGAAGTTGCAGGAAGATGATGGAGAAATATTTTCACTACCTGACTATAAAACTGTTTTAATAAAATGTGATGTACTAAATGATACTGATATTCTGTTTTTGCTTTCTTCTTTCCCCTCAGGAATGGGCTACGCCAGTCATTTAATCATCGCAATCGGCGCCACCTCTTATATCATGATCCTCACATGGGCATTCTTTTACCTGTTCTCATCCTTTAGTGCAGATTTGCCTTGGGCCTCGTGCGGTAACTATTGGAACACAGGTAGGTTTTGGTTTGCCACTCTATGCAGTCATAAAGGTGATGAAAGCAATTAATTGTTATGTTGTCACAAAAAGTTATTATAGAAAATGTCAAGTGGGTAATTTACGGAGCCCCCCAGGGAATTTATTTTTCATTTTGCGTTCCCTCGCAATACTTTTGCGTGCCCACGCAATACTTTTGCGTTACCTCGCAATACTTTTGCTTTACCTCACAATACTTTTGCTTTACCTCGCAATACTTTTGCTTTACCTCGCAATACTTTTGCGTGTGAACGCAAAAGTATTCAATCGGGTTTGGAGGAGATTCATGCTGGAGAAAACTGGGTAAACAAAAGAAGGAAATGAAGATGGTGGGATGACATTGGACTCATGAATGATTTTTTACAGTGGTTAGACAGTCCGATTTTTTTGTTGTTGTTATTGTTGTTTTTTTAACACTAATGAACAATTAACACACCTGTGTCTGTGATGTGCAAAAAAGAGAATGTAAAAGAAAAGAAAAAATACTGTTAAAACCAGGAAGCTTTATTGGTGTTAGAAGACACAGTAAACCACGCTAGGGTTCATAGCAACCGGGACATCCCAGTGGGAGCTGGCACAGTAGCCTTTTGTGCCCGTTGACCCTCACTCTAACCATGCCAGCTATGTGGGATCATGTCAGGCAGTAAATGCAGGTGACCATCATGATGGCAAGGTTTCAATGCTCATTCTGAGTAACAGCGACTACAGCTGCTCTCTGAGCAAAGGACATGTGCGTCTCCAAATCCCAGCCCGTCTCCTGCGTCATCACTGGTCTGTAGTTAAGGTTTATAACTTGCTGTTTCCTGCCAGTGATACTACAGCTGATGATCTCTCTAACAGGCCCTTGAATGTCGCTGTGAGGAAGATTCTCATGTAAATAACCCCGTGCGTAAAGTGTGAAAGTAACGTCAGACCCACCTTTCCCTGCACGGCGCACTTCTGCACTGACTGGCAACCATCATTCAACTAGTCCAGGGCCAGGACGCATTACCAGTTTCAAATATAGGACGATGAGTAAAAACCAAAACTTTCACAATGAAAATAAAAAGAGCGAAGACCGAAAATCCACTTATTGGCCAGTCTGTGGAGCGTGGCTGTGCCTTCACGTCTTCTCTTGCCTTACAATAATAAACCCTAGTACCCATGACGTCTTTCTTTTCCAGCGGTCATGTACCCAGTGGTGAGTGGTGACTTCTGGAAGACAGCGGCTGTCCCGTGTGTCCATATCTCTTCACCCCTGTAGCCGAGCCTGATAGACATCACGAGGAGGCCTTCAACGAGGCGCACTGCCTGGGCAGAATCGTGGAGCGCATCATTAGGTGGTGGAAGCTGCGTTTCCGATGCCTCCACAAGTCAAGTGGTGGCCTGTTGTTCGCTCCATGGAAAGCGTGCGCCGTGAAGTTGCTGCCCTGCTGCAGAACCTGCAGTGCGTGCTCGCATGGAGCACATGTCACTAGGAGATGATGATAGGATGAAGGCGAGGCAGATGACAACCATGGCAAAGAGCGCACGGACGGCGGCATGCGTACATGTCATTAATGATTTATTTTTAAAAAATACATCGGACTGCCGCCCCCTAACCACTGTAAATAAGCATTCCCACCATTCCGTTAACACTGAGCCCAATGTCATCCCACTATCTTCATTTCCTTCTTTTGTTTACCCAGTTTTCTCCAGCATTACGAATCTCCTCCAAACCCTACTTTTGCGTGGGAACGCAAAATTATTGCGCACGCAAAAGTATTGCGAGGGAACGCAAAATAAAAAAAAGAATTTCATGTTACGTGGGGGGCTCCGTAGTAATTTAATGTGTTAAATAATGTATAAAATATAGGCCGCACTTTTTTTTCTTTTTGCATCCTTTGTTTTATGTCCTTATGTTAGAATCGTGTTTCGACAACCATCTGAATCTGAGCGTGACGTCCAGGCTGAACACTACTCTTCCAGTCGTGGAGTTCTGGCAGTAAGCGTGTCAAGTCCGATTGTACTCAACCTGTTTGTCTTTTTCCTTTTTTTCTTCTCTCAGCTTTTCTCCTTTCCTACGCCCTCCACTCCCTCTCAAATTCTTATTTATCCTTTTTAAGATTTGACTCTCCTCCCTCCCTGCCAATCATTCACCTTCTCTTCCTGACATTCTGCTTTCTGCTGCTCCATTTGTTTTTTACTTTCCTTCCCTTTCAACTGTCATTTATTTATGTTCTCCCTTTCACCCTCCTCACCCCATCCACCGCCCTCCTCATCTGATAAGACGACGGGTTTTGAAGATTTCTGGTGGTATTGATGAAGTGGGCAGCCTGAGATGGGAACTGGTCCTGTGTCTCATTCTGAGCTGGACCATTTGTTACTTTTGCATCTGGAAAGGAATCAAATCGACGGGAAAGGTTAGTGACTTCAACACAAAGTAGAAACTATTTTATAGAGATATGCAAACAAAAGATGGATTGGGAGCATACTGCGTTAGATTTACACTTCTGTGTTGTTTGGGATATGCGTTAAGGGGGGAGTAATGTAAGATACAGCTACAGCTACAGACACAACTCTTGGATGAAAGTAATGCAGGCTGTTTGTGTTGGCTCGCATAACTACATGTTGCCTCCAAGACGGCAGGGGAACAAAAAGGTTTTGTCCTGAATTAGTTGGATCCCCGCTAATGTTGCTGACCTTTTTGCATTGATGGTCCAGAGTGGAGAATTTGCTTCCTGTGATCTTCTGACAACTCATTCCAGCTCCTTTCTGGCTTTCGGGGTGCAGCTTGTCAGAGTTTCACTGAGCAGAGAGTCTCCACACAGCCATTTCAAGGACGGGACTGTTGTGCCCTTATTACAGCTTGCTCTTTCATTTATTTTGAAGTGGGTGGCATTGATGTTGGACCTATGAAATGGTAGTGAATTTGTCACAGATTCAAATCTATTATGTGTGAAAGGATAAGCTGCTGCGCTAGACACAGACGCTGTTGTTTTACATGTCACATCTCTGATCCCGGGGGCCAACAAGCTGATTGAAAGCAGTGAATGGGATAGCCCCAAACTGGCTGCATCTGGCCAAGAGTAAACACGTAAAAAGGAGTTACAAAAGCAAAATCAAAGCCGCAAGCGGTGTTGGAGGCCCTCACTTCTACGGTAGAGCTGTCCCTATCGATTATTTTTTCTTCGATTTATCTATAGATTATTTTTTCGATTAATCAATTAGTCTATCGATTATATTCAATAAAAAGATGCAGTAAAAGAAATCTATGAATTTAACAATTAATTTTCAAATAATCTAAATATTAGAAGAAATTAACATGTATTAATAATAATATAATAGAAATAATATAACTGAAAATAATATTTCCTATATTCCTTCCATATAAAATACCGAAATTTGTCTTAAATTCATTATAATATGCTTATTTTGGCAATGTAAATGGATGAGTAACAGTGTTACTAAAAATTTTTAACCTTCATTTATGAAGTTCATGACATTGTAAAACTTATGGTCAATTCATATGAGCTCCATGTGTGCCGCATCTCGGCTGCTCCAGTGTTAATTTGTGTCCTCAACAGCGCATCATCTCACACCCTGCTGCTCTACAGGACGCTGCAAACGATATAATTATCATTATTAAGGCTGTTGCGCTGACAGTGTAGAAACCGTGATAAATATCCCCAGACTTTGGAAGACTTAAAGTGACTTTTTTTTGTGTTTCTGTTGCTTTAGTAGCGACCAAGTCTCCCTTGGACCCCGCCATCATTGATATGACGTCATTCACAAAATTTGCGTCGACGTATTTACGTAATCGACGATGTCGATTACATCGACGCGTCGTCCCAGCCCTACTGTGCTTGATGACGAAACATCAAAGTTTGAGTGGGCGCCATTTCTGAACACCAACTCCTTTGAGAAAGATTTGGATGAAATTTGATCTCACATGAGAGTGTCCAGACCAGTTTTGAGGTCATTTCAATCAAATCTGTAGTTCGTGAGGTGAAACAGTGGCCTTTCTGTGTGGAGTTTGCATGTTCTTCCCATTTATGCGTGGGTTCTCACTGGGTACACCGGCTTCCTCCCACTGTCAAAAGACATGCATGTTAGGTTAATTGGACACTCTAAATTTTCCTAGGAGTGAGTGTGAGTGGTTGTCTGTCCCTCTATATGTGGCCCTGCAACAGACTGCCGACCTGTCAGGGTGTACCCCGCCTCACGCCTGCAAATAGCTGGGATTGGCTCCAGCCCACCCGCGACCCAATTGGATTAAGCGGTACAGAAAATGAATGAATGAATGAATGAATGAGTGTAGGGGGCTTTTGAATAGGTGGCGCTCTAGCGCAATTTTGCCGGAACATTTCCAAGCACCTTAAAATACGAAATTTTTCGGATTCGTCTGGGGGGGGTACGCAAGATATGGTGAGTTTTTGAGCATGGGGAAGTCCCCAGAAATGCAATTCATTAGAAAAATAATAAACGCTTGCATTTCAATAGGCCTTCGCACCGTCTTCGGTGCTCGGGCCTAATTATTAGTATCATTTGGGCTCTCATGAATTGAAGGTAATGAAAGAGCTCCTTTTCCGTCAAAAATAGGGTGGACGAGCTTTATGAGTCTCCTGAGGCTGACAATGGTCTCACAGTTTTTGGTTCAGGTTGAAATCTGAAGGTTCAGGTTGAAATTTGAAGTGTTTGCAGTGTGTCCTTAAAATGCCCAACAGAAGTCCTCAGAGAGGGGTATAACATTTTTGTAGTTTTGTTCCTGTCATGGATGGTGGCAGAGCAACGGTTCCCAACCTACTTTCCTTGAGGATCCCCTTCATGCATATACTAAGAAGCTATCAATCCCATGCGCCACCCTATGCTGAAAAAGTGCTGGTTTTATGCTTTCAAAAGTGAGATTCTCACCATGAACGTATTCTGTTATGTATTCTGGCCCAGTCCTGTCCTTCGATAAAGCCAAAGTCAAAACATTCAGCCTTTCTGTTTTTTCCTTGAAATAGGGACACAGGTCTTTATATATAAAACGAACGTGGAACTGAGTGCACATCTGATCGCAGGAATGATCTTACAGTTGGTTCCACATGTGATTTATGCAATGTTTTTCTCTGACCAGTCTGGGGGTGTCCTCGACAAAGGATTTTCATAGTCCAATCTGATTAGTTAGATCTTGTCTGTCATTGACTAATCTTGGAATCATATTTTCCCCTTATTTAATAATGACATGGTACTATAGGTCCGTAGTACAAAACAATTCTTTTAATATATTTTTTTATTTTTCAGATAGAACTGAGTGTGTCTATTTTTGGCTTAACAATTTAAAGTCGGGAAAAAGATAATGAAACACGCGTAACAGCCTGCAGCCGCGTGCGGTGCAAATGTCATATAAAGTAAATAAACACATAAAGCTGCTCAACAGCTGCAGGTGCAGCGGGCAGAGCGGCTCAATCTCTATTGCTGCGTGTCGGTCCAGTTCAGCACATAAGTGCGCTGCTCTCGGGAATCTAATTTGGCGTATCGGCCAGTCATTGTGGCCCAGTAAATTATTATAGTCCCTAAAAAACATGTTCTTTATTTTAGTAGTTTTGCCTTTTGGAATACTCCAGCAGCACCAGCAGGGTCTCCATCTGGAGCATTGCGCACAGGAGTGGCGGTGTTATGTTTGCAGCAGTCAAACTGGCAAACTGATCTTGGCCGGGTTTCCCAGATATGAATGTTCTTAAGATTTACGAACGATCTTAAGAATATCTTACCAAAGAAGGAGCGCTAAGTTATGACTGTTTCCCAGACGCCTTCTTAGTGGCGTTCTTTAGGTCCTTCTTAAGAACTCGCTCTAAGATCTTCTTAACAGAAGCAAT
>JAVQJG010090432.1:0-24699 GCA_036024015.1 Craterocephalus amniculus | reverse complement strand
CCCCCCCCCCCCCCCCCCCCCCCCCCCCCCCCCCCCCCCCCCCCCCCCCCCCCCCCCCCCCCCCCCCCCCCCCCGAGAAGAGGTGTACTTCAGTGTGCTTTACACTCCACTTGCTTCTCACAAAATGTATTCATAATTTCTCCACAAGAGACACAGTAGAAGAAATATGAAGAGAAAAATGAAGAGAGACGTATTTGCAGGGCCATAGGAGTAAAGTTCAAATAAACATAAAGTTTCTGTCATCAGGCAGACGGGGGTTAACAGATGTGTTCTGTGTGTGACATGGAGCAGTGAGAAAAACGACTTAACGTGGGTGTATCACCGTCTATTTGTAGCTACTAGGTCAGCTCTATAAATTTAGAAAATTGTCTTTGCACCAGCATGCAAGAGCACTTATATTTAAGTGTTTATAAAAAAACCCTCTCAAACACACATACAACCCCCAAATAGTCTCCAATTCACAAACAGACACACACACACACACACGCACGCACACACACACACACACACACACTGTGTGTGCATACACAATCTCTTTAATTTGTGTACCAGCTATCTTATAGCGACCGCCTGAAGCTGTGAGTGAGCTGTACCAAAGCGCTTGCTGGATCCACTGAGATCAAAATACACACAGAAACATCCCTCCTGCTCACACCTGCAGCGCGTGCAAGCACACGCTGACATTTTTATTGAACCTTTTCATTACCTTGCACAGTTCAAATCTTCAAAAATGACCATCAAAGCAGCTCTGACACCTCAGCTGTCTGCCAAGGCCTCTATATGCAATATGAATAAATAGCTGAGGAGCCCTGATGTTTTCCACTTGTTCAAAGTGCATAGTGAAATGCTAAATGTGGAAAGAGCACCAGCCAAGGACAGGGCCGTGATCCTTTCTTACCGTTGCCCTTCTGACTCTGATGGTGTGAGAGCAGCTGAATCATAGTTAGTGTGTAGATACTGAAATTGAAGTTTAATTCTATTTATTGTCCCCTTTCCTGCTTTGCGTGTTGTCACCACTCTCACAGGCTGCAAGAAGAGATTCACCAGAAGGAAGAGGCCGAGAACAACCTGTCTGCTTTCAGAGCCGTATGTCTTTCATTTCCATAAAAAACTCATAGTCTCATTCCCCTGTAGTTATTGTATTTCTTATACATCTGTTCTTATGCATTTTCCTTTTTTTATCTTTGCATGTAGTCATCAATCTCTGCTTTGTTTTGTGTTTTTCATCCAGGATGTTGACAATGCTACTCTGGCCAGGCTGGACCTGGAGAGACGCATTGAAAGCTTGCAAGAGGAGATTGCCTTCCTCAAGAAAATCCATGAAGAGGTTTGCTTATCTTTTAAATGAAACCACCAGATCTCCTGTGCATCTTTTTGTGCCTCTCAGATGGTTTCTAATTCATCATATAAGACCTCTGTATCTTCTACCAGGCTGTAATAGAAGATCTGTGTCTCTGCGGGCATGTGGCTCTTCAAGAGAGCAAATATTTTACACCTGAACACACCCACTGATGTTAGATGCAGCTGTTGTACCTTTTTATAAAGTCTCACACTGAAACAGCGTAATAATCTTTGCATTTAGCTTCTCCTGCAGTCATCAAAGGACTGGGAGAGCTTTTAGCTCAGACACGTACGCACAAGTTGTCTTTTTCTCTTCTTTGTTTCAACTTTGACCTCTCAGAAATGCTGCCTGCCAATTGGTTGAAAAGGGCATGTCAGCTGTTGTGTGACAGAGGAAAAGTGTGTGTATGTGTGTGTGTCTGAACAGATGCAAAGCTATTTATAGTCTTTGGAGTAGACCATACAACAGCTGAGTGCAACCAAAGCTCCCCAATCTAAAAAATTCTCTCTCCACACTTATGAAACCGATTGAACTCCTGCGGAAATTATAGTTGATGATGTTCAATATTTGTATTGTTTTTAATTGCAGTTGAGGAAACATTTACTGTTCCATGTTGGAACATTTCCACTGTTTTAAATGTTCATTTCCAGTGCAGGTTTAATGTATAAGGTGAATATAAATGCACATAGTTCCCACGCTTTTCAGATTTTTCTGTCTTTTGATTAGTTCCTTTTTATTTCAGATAAATGTCTTCTTTTTCTGAACACTTTGCAGGAGATCCGGGAGCTGCAGAACCAGATGCAGGACACTCAGGTGCAGATCCAGATGGACATGTCCAAACCTGACCTGACTGCTGCTCTGAGGGACATCCGCGTGCAGTATGAAGCCATCGCTGCAAAGAACATCTCTGAGGCTGAAGAGTGGTACAAGTCCAAGGTAAAGTAGGAGCAAACACACTGAGGAAGTTAATAGAAAATCTTCTTTCGCAGTTGCACTTTAAATACTCAATCTGTCATCTCCTCAGGTGTCCGATCTGAACCAGGCAGTAAACAAGAACAATGATGCCCTGCGTCAGGCCAAGCAGGAGAGCATGGAGTACAGACACCAGATCCAGTCTTACACCTGCGAGATCGACTCACTTAAGGGCACTGTCAGTATTTTGTTCTCTCACTTATGCCTATTGCATCATTATATCTGGCTGGTTAATGCTCTTTTTAATAATGTTCAATTAATTTACTTTTCATTTAGTGACTCATTAGCATCTCTCACGCTCTCTCTGTCTTTGTAGAATGAGTCTCTGCTGCGCCAGATGAGAGAAATGGAGGATCGCATGGGCCGTGAGGCCTCTGGTTTCCAGGATACAATCACAAGACTGGAGGAAGATATTGCTAAAATGAAGGTAATTAAAGTTTAGTTTCTTTTAAGTAACAGCGCGGATACAGGGTTTTGAATTTTACAAACACATAATCTTTTCATTCAATAATTCAAAGTCAACACTTCTGGTCGTCGCTGTATTTTTGACTTTGGAGAAAACTTATTTTGAGCAAGCTTTGAATGTGTTAAAGGATGACATGGCTCGCCACCTGAGAGAGTACCAGGACCTCCTCAATGTGAAGATGGCCCTTGATATTGAAATCGCCACCTACCGCAAGCTGCTGGAGGGAGAGGAGAGCAGGTTTGTCAGCATGTGCTCTTCAAACTTTGTTACTAAAGACACACTTAGTCTCAATTTGATGTTTTTTTGTCATTTACATTGTACACAAAATCAAATTGTCTAATTTGATGTTTTACCTCTGCAGGATCACCACCACTATCCCTGTGCAGTCTGCCTATTCCTCCATTGGATTCAGAGGTGGGAGGATTTCATCCTATTAGCCATGCATAACTGCAAGGTTTTTTGTATGTTCCAGATGAATCCATAAGAGGGATCAAAAAGACTAATTATAGCATGTGACTGTAAATGGCAGATGCTATTTCGAGGGCATTACATACAGTGCATCTGCAGTGACTCATTCTAACCACTGTGTGGGGTGTATGACATGTCAAACCTTCACAGCTACTTGATTAATAGCAGTGGCCAAAATCAATAATAATCACACAACTTTTCCTTAAATGACCAAATCCATCTTGATACAGGCAAACCTGCACAAATACCCATAGTATGTGTATACTATATGTCTTAAAATAATAGACAGGGACATTGAAAACACAACTATCTTGTTCTTTGACTATTTTTTCTATTAGAATTCAATCTAATCATTATATGCACATTTAATGTAGAATCAATAAGAGAAGCCATACTTTGCATTTTCTTAAAATACCAGAAAGCATTTTATATGAATAAGAAAAAAAAAGGTTTCAACTTTGATGTCATTTATTAGTTAAGAAATGGTCATAACAAGGTCTATTAGATAAAACACTTATTTACCTGAAATATCTCCTCTTCAGTTCATAGGCTCTTTTTTTAACCTCTTCTCTGTATGAAAGGCACATTCGAGTTATTTTAAGCCATTTAGCCTTCAAAGTGCTGCTGTGAGCTGATGTTAATTTCTCTAGACTTAATTAATTTTCTGTAGCTGCAGAAAAGAACAGTCTGAGCTGATGAAATGAATATGCTTTTACAGAGACCAGTCCCGAGTCCCAGCATCAGCGCTCATCAGAGGTTCACTCCAAGAAAACTGTTCTCATCAAGACCATTGAGACTCGCGACGGAGAGGTTTGAGATCTACATCCAGAGATATAAATCCACACAAGACAGACATTTTTAACATTTCTGCCACATGCAAAGATTTCCACATACACAAAGTTGAAACAGAACACATTTACTGGAAAAGAACATTAAGTTAACGCTGCTGTTTTCGCCAAAATGATTCTTATGCATAGCATCTCTACCTAGATGAAGTATTCCATGAGCAAGGGTGCTAGTGCCCAGTGTGTAAGTCTGGTTCCTCTATCCCAACTACTCTTACAGTAATAGGCCGCTCACATCACCAGTTGAAGCGAAATACATGATTTTAAAAGAACATAGATCTCCATTAGGTTTTGTTTAATTTGGCTTGTATTTTATGTATGCATGCAAAAATTTTATTTTTCTAGTCTATACTTAAAAGTCCCAAATTTTTCCTGAGATCTGGTAGTTTGCAGAAATTCAGACACTTTGTGAAAGCTGTCACACTCTGCGACACCGACTTCTATGGAGTGGAAGAACAGTCAGCACGTCACTTCACTCTGAGTAATATCTGCACAGACTCACAGTCACTGGCTCACAAATGATCTGCAAACACTTTGCATGCAATTATTTCTATTCTACATTTCCTTCATAACAACTTACAGTCTTCTTTTTTTCTTCCTCAGGTTGTCAGTGAATCCACACAGCACCAGCAAGACATCATGTAAAGCAGCAACATGACAGAACTACCTAGAATAAATAGAGCAGACATCTCAGAAAGCTTGCTACCACTACTATCAGGATTTATAAGCTGAGTCTGTTTCTAGCGACATTACACAGAATGTAAACTCCATGGTTATAAGTATGTGACACAGAGCACGGCACACGTCGCAGTTTAGATGCAGGCACAATGCCTTCAGCCTGGTGTTAAATCAGAGGCATTCCAGGAATTTATTCTTTATTCATGTTGCTTTCCATTTCAGAAAAGCAGCCGAATTCATTACATGTCGCCTGCAAGAATAATTCACTTGCAGCAGCAGCGTTTTATTTCTAACGAGACCTTCACTGCCGAAATGATCCGTAAATGAACAGTAGATTTCTCTGCAGATATTTCAAGATTTGTTAGGGCAAATGTGCATATGGATGATGAAGATGGACTGTTGCTGATATGAGGAATGTATAAAGTTAGATTGAAAAACACACTGAAGGAAAAACGACACTTGGTCATGTTTGCACGAGTCTGAGCTCTTTAAGCATGTGCTGGGTGTCTGTATGTGTACGAGTAACCTTTGTAAGCTGTTCCACTGTGAACAACAACCTCCAAATAAAGATCTTCATTACAAATGACACTTGAGAGTACAGGAATCTTTTGTAATTGTCTAAACCACCCCAAAAAATGAGGTCAACTTTCCCACAAGTCAAGAAATTGAGTCGCTTATACTTTAGCGTGCATGCCTTTTTCAACTCCCTCTATGAACCCAAATTGTGCTAGTTTTCCCAGCCTAGCATAGCACTCCTCTGTCAACATGTACTTTACTTTCAAGCCGAGAATAAAAGTTGAAATCATCAGTGCACCGGTTGGTTTTAGTGCAGGCAAAAGTGAACAATGGCTTGCTAATGAGCTGTCAGGGGTCATTCTTTGTTACCAGCAGAAAGCAGATTAGAGGAGCAATGACACATACAGTGTGCGCTGTTTGTTTCTGGAGCTGCTGGAGCGAAAATGTAAGCAGAGATGAAAAACGGGAACGGGCGAGAAGGAGGAAACGGCAAAGAAACAGACAATGAACGAGCGTGCAACAGTAAGGAAGATAGAAAGAGGTGGCACAGCGAGAAAACAAGAGAAATGAAGAGGACAGATGTAATGAAAAGGTTATCTGGGTAGAAAAAGGCACACGGGGAAGATTTAGAGAGATAATTACATAGTAGGTAAATTGAAACAGGGAGTGGGAAGTGGTAATTAGTGGAAATGTTGCTCAGAACCTTCTGTTCTCATCACATTTTCTTTGCAGCTTGTGTCAAAGGCAGCAGCATCCCAGTCATTATGCAGTCCATCACCAGCAAAGGGCAGCACATTCCTCTATTACCTCGCCTTTAAATGAAGTCAGCTTACTTCTGTGATCTCTTCTTGCATGTGGCTCCCTGTTAGCGAGGCTGGGTGAACTGATTACATCCTGATCACATCAATACTTAGCAGACTACCTTTAAAACTTTTATGATTTGTAGAGCTGTGACTCAAGTTATTTTATTTTTAAAGCAAGTAGAGTTTGAAATAAAGATACAATTTAATGAATACTGTCCACTGCAGAAAAGTGGACATTATTAGTTATAGGCATCAATAACTAACTACAATAATGTTATAATAACAGAAAAATAACAGTAACTCACATAACCACACTTTTCAACCAACATATGCCGAATGCCGTCTCTAAACAAACAACCAGAACCAGATGAGCTGCAGAAGCAGAGGGCCACGTCTGCCAGCTAATTACAGGAAACTAACTAAAATTCACACACACTCACCAAAAGGAGATAGTAGAAGACTGGTAAACGTTGCCTGGTCTGCTGAGTCTTGATTTCGGCAGCACGTTCACACGTGGGTCAGAATTTGGCAGCAACATGGACGCATGAATCCATCCTGCCTTGTACAGTTCAGACTGCTGATGGTTAAATGGTGTGAAAGATATTTTCATGGCACACTTTGAGCCTCTGACTGAGCATTATCTAAATGCCACAAGCTACCTGAGTATTGTTGCTGACCGTTTGCATCCCTTCATGAGGACAAGGTAGCATGTCACAAAGTTCATATAATTTCAAACGTGTTCCTTGAACATGATACTGGGTTCACTGTACTCCAGTCGGCTCCACAGTCACCACATCTCAATCCCATAATGCACCTTTGGGATGTGGTCAAATGGGAGATGTTCATCTTGGATGTGCAGCTGATTAGTCCGCAGCAACTATCTGATGCTATCATGTCTGTTTGGATCAAAATCTCAGAAGAATGATTCAACACTTGTTGAATCAAGCCATTAAAAATTAAGGCAGTGAAGGCAAAATGAGGTTCAGCCCAGTGCGAAAGGTCGATTTACAGTAATAAAGTGGCCGGTAAGATTATTATTTTCATTAATCATTTGCCATGAGAATATGTAAAATGTAAAGTGTGTATGTGTGTGTGTTGGTGCTTCATAGTATTTGATACTTACTGTAATAATAATAACAATAATAATAATAATGAGCTACTGATTTACACACAATTAAAAGGATTCAAGAAAAGAATGATTCAGAGTCGAGGCTCATTTTGTTGGATGATTTTCATAATGAAATGTTAAAACAGCAGGATGAGAAGTGGATCCACATCCAACCAAATCAAATACATACAGTAGCATCACAACATAACAGGCCGTATCAGGTCTACTCCTTTAGAAAATGATGAAATACATAAATGAATTTCATGATTCTGGAACAAACATGGAAATGTATCTGAACCATTTTACATTAAAATATTATTTACAGGTCAATATCTACAATCAAAATGCTTCTGAACATACAGTAGACTATGCAGTATAGACCAAAAAAATACACAGAAGGGAAAAATAAATCAGTACGGATTATTAGTTTTGCCCCAAAGTTACAAGCAAAAGAGGGACAATATTCAGAATTTCACATTTTGTTTTCAAGTAATAACTAATGATTTTACAACGGCACTAGTAAAGAAATAGAATAGGGACAGAAACATGACTGAGGTATAAGCAGAAGAAACACATGTACAGCCACAACTGTGAACGATTAGCAGAGTAATACAATACAGCAGGATGGCAGGTGGCTGAACATAATACACAACTTTTCAAGCCCTTTACCTTGAGAGTGTAGGAAGAATAGAAGATAAAACGAAAGAAGAGAGGAGAAGAGAAGAGAAGAGAAGAGAAGAGAAGAGAAGAGAAGAGAAGAGAAGAGAAGAGAAGAGAAGGGAAGAGAAGAGAAGAGAAGAGAAGAGAAGAGAAGGGAAGAGAAGGGAAGAGAAGAGTTTTATGTACACTTTAAACTGGAAATTGGAGGTTGTTACTTGTCAACAATGACACAACACATTGGACACATTTACACAGATCTTGTCATGCAGTAATGGAGTTTGATGTAAATAGCTGTGGCCCTCCATTCACAAATAACTGCAATGTGGTAAAAGAAACAACTGGGCCTGTTAGTATTTCAGTTAAGTGGGATTGTTGTTTTTTCTTTTAATATATCCTTAAAAAAGAGTAAAAAAATCTAACATTTAAGTAACTAAGTGAAATTTTTGCATTATTGGCTGGATTGGTTCTGACTTGTTATTTTCATATTTTGCCTAAGAGGAAACTAAAGTTGATAGTGTCATGTTACCGTTCATATAGAACATTTGAATATCAGCAGGTTTCAGGCAAAAAACAGTTTTTTTTTCTGTTAAAAATACCTCCTGATCAGGTTTCCTCTCCTGGATGTTCAGTACAACAATATCAAAGCAAGGAGCACATTTAAATTCTAAAGACAGAAAGACAGAAAATGCATGTGCATACAGTAATAACATACACAAGGAAAGTCCAGAAGACAAATCCAGTGGTAAACATCAGAGGGCGTCATTTGTAAATGCTTTCATCTTCTCACCTCCTCTTTTCCAGGAGATCATCCTCGTTTCAAATCTCTTATCACATGTCATACAAAGCTAAGAAGTTAATTTCTTCAAGCATACCAGTATATTGGCAAAAAAAGAGGGGGAAAAGACACAGCGTGCTCCTCATACATTAAAGGAAATCCCCCCCATCCTTGGCTAATATTTGGTACAATCCATCAGCCAGAGGGCTCACGTGTCCATTCACACATTTGAACACTCAAAATCCTGGATGATGGCAACAGCTGTTTGCCTTTGACAAATCCCACACAGGTAAAGTTGTTTTTAGGACAGCAGGCAGAAAAAGGTATGAGAGCACTCAAGGACATGTCAACACAAAGTCTCACACAGCTTACGAATGTTTAGAGGGGAACCAGGAAGAAGTCTTCATGTATGCTGCTCCAGGTGGAACAGTTGGTGATAGATAATAAGGGGAAAATGATGAGATGTAAACACTCTCTCTCTGGAGAATGGCACCAATACAAGTGATGACACTAATTTATGAGCAGATTGACTGAGACAAAAGTCTTTGGTTTGAACCCTTTAATATGGTTCACACCCAAAAATGTTCCCTTTTTTTTTGAAGTGGCACAGCCTCCATACTGCCGTGTCTGGATTTGCAGGCTGTCACTGTAGATAAAATAAAAACTTCACACAGTGACCTTTTAGCTGAAAACTGGCGAGGAAGAGCTGCCTTTGAGTTCCAGTGTTTGCTGTGGATCTTGCGTTCAATTTTTTGACATTTTCCCCAGAGCCCTCGCTGCATAATTCCTGAAGCAAATCATTTCGTCCTTTAATTACCTTCAAAGTACTGATCAAGGTAAAGATATACTGTAAAGTTGCACTACTCTGGCTCTGTGAAAGACGTGTTATGTGGCTTTATCTGAAACGCTGTTTTTTTTCCCTTCCGAATACTCTTCCACTGGAAATGACTTCACATGGCTGTAACAGTTTACCAAATTACACATAAAACAGGTCCATTTTTTCCCCAATGTGCTCAAGAAAAGTGCCATATCTAAAAGAGTCAGGCATATGACACTATGACCCATCACCTTTGCTCCTTCCAAAATGAGTCTCTGCTCTTTATCCTGACATCTAAAAGAACAAAATGGGAACTAACTGACCAAATAAATTCAAGCCTTAGCAGTTCAGAGAGTAGACAACCAGTGTGGGGCATACAACCACTGGGGCATAATGAGCTCCCATTGTGTTAACAGGCAGTTGATTAGGTTGGCACGGTAAGGTTGGGTCTGATATCCCTAGTGGCGACTAAGAGCTTTGAAGTAGCCTGTGATTGTGTGCTCGTGTCTTGATTTGTGCAATTTACTGCCTCAAATGCGAACTGCAGGTCCGCTGGGGGCTGTGAGGGGCACTTGAGAACCGCAGTCGTAGTCCAGCTCCGCCATTCGAGAGCGGCTCATTCGACTGTGGGAATACGCCCGTCTGTCAGCGTGTCTGTCCCTGAAACTCCTGATGTAACTCTGTGGACAGACAGAGGATGAGTGTTAGAACGAAAGGAAAGAAGAAGAGAGGGTCACAAATGATGACTTTTGGGTGCAAATGTTAGAAAAATAGTTATGTCTTTATAGTTTGTATTTTTGTCTCTCTGTTAGTAGAATGACACTTAAACTGATTTATTTGAAACTTGAAATGCTTCATTTTGCTAATACAACCACAGCAAATATGAGAAAATAAACCTCTAAACAGCATTAGATGAGATAAAAGAGGATTAAATTGGGGGGGGGGCCACCTTTTCTACCTCCTGTGCCAGGAATTCTTGTTTGAACCTCACCTAAGGCCTCTATGTGTAAACTGTGTGTGTGTTCTTTTTGGCCACTCTGGCTTCCTCCCACACTCCAAAATTAGCCTGTTAATTAGTGTTTTTAAAGGGATACTATGTAACTTTTGTAAATCTAAACTAAACTTAATCTGTAACCTTCCACAGGCCGTGCGACACAATTTCAAAATTTAAGTCTTTTTCTTTCCGGCCTCCTCAGACACCGTTTTTACCTCCTTGCTATGTTCAGATATGACAAACCTTTGAGGGAAAAGTAGCAGAAAGCAAAGCCCTCTGTGCTTGTAAAGGGGGAGCATAAAACAAAGTGCTTCAGGTCACATGATCCCATGAGAGACGGATCCGTTCATGCAAAGTTACTGGAGTTTACTGGAGTGAAGTCTGGTTTCTGAAGAGGGCAGCCCCTCAGAGCGCCAAAATTCCTCAAACACTGTAAATAGACACCAGAAATCATCCAGTATTACTCAGATTAGGCTGATGTTTGGGTCACTATCCCTTTAAATTCTCCCTGTGAGTGTGTCCAGGGTGTATCCTGCCTTTCGCCTGATAGCAGCGAGGAAAGCCACCCCATAGAGTAACTGGGTGTGGAAACTGGATGGATGAATGGAAATACTGGAATGTAAATCTAGTTGAGTTAAAACAGGGATTTAAAGTAGCTGTTTATTATTTTATACTGTACAGCTTGGAAGTCAGAATTTGTTGAAGCATTTGAAGGTACAGACTTTATGTTCAGAATCTCTCATCTTACCGGAGACAGTACATCTCCATCATAGCGTCTTTTAGGATTGGGCTTGCGGTGGTGGCCAGGTTCCGTCTGAGAAGGAGCAGGAGGGATTTTAGGCGGGTGAGAGCTGTGTGGCTGGTGGTGAGGGTGGGACGCTGCTGGGTGGTGGTACTGTTGGTGGTGATGATGGGTATGAGCCATGGGTTTGAGGCCAGTCTTTTGGTTCTGCCGTTTTTTCTTCTTCTTTATCTCTTTCTCCTTTTTCAGCTTCTCTTCCCTCTGTCGGATCCGCATGAGCTGGACCCTCCGCTGCTGTCGGCTCAGAACCACTAGATGTGGGAGAGCAGCGCCGATGGTGTGCGGAAAATCAGCGGGAGAAAGAGAACAATAGGTAATCAAGAGGGAGTGGCAGCACATGAAAGGGAAAATAATAAAACAAATGTAACCAAAGAGCAAGGTAACACTCAGAATAAACAAAATCAATCAGGTGACTTCATTTTTTTCTCAAATACAGAATTTCACTTTATTTACTGTTAGTGAAACGAAGAAATTATATTCTGTTTGCAGGCTATAAAAAGAAAAATGAACAAATCTGGCATTTGTTTCCTCATTTCTTTCTTTCTCTCTACCCAACTGGTATTTTTTTCCCCACATGTCCTTCCGCTGAGCTGCTCAGGCTCCTGACATATTGTGTGTGGGAGAGTACATTCTTGTTATTCTCACACTCTCCCCAGTAAAGGATGTCCAAAATCCATCTTGTTTCACTATCTATTGATTAAAAACAAGATTATTTGCAGGGTGTCTGGATCCATTTTGGTTCAGTGGTTTGATGAACAGAACTTTTTGCAGCAAATTCATTTTATGAGTTCAAAATGTCTACACATTACAAGTATGCTGTACAAGGCTGCCCAGTGGGTTTTAATGAGTGGGTGTGGATGTGTTATGAGGTCTATTATTGTTTTTTTGTGCAGGTGGACATGAGGCACCATCTGCCAATTGCCCCATCTCTCTCTCTCTTTTTTCCTTTTTCCTCAGCTAACCCCACCTTAGGCCTCTCTGGCCACATGTGTGTTTTGGTAAGGACTGACAGGGTCTGGGAATATATTCGGGTGCATATATGGAAAAAAGTGGGGTTTAGTCCTCTGGTGACCTCTAGTGGTGGCTTCATCTGAGTCCTCACAAGTATTGAAGTAGAAAACCATGCATTTCCTATCACTGTCTACACGGGAAGGCAAATAAAAAGTCTATTCTTTCATCCAAAATCTGTGTCCAGTGTGTTGTTTAGTCAGACGACAGATGATTTTCCCCACTGCACCCTGCAGTTTATTCCACTCACCCATGCCCTTCCCCCAATGCACCTGCTCCCTCTTTCCCCAACTCTCCAGACCATTACCCATTCGTTTTTTTTTTCTCCGAACCCTTTAAGCAGTTCAAAACTAATGAAAACACTCATTCACAGATTAATTTAAATGATAAAATCAATAATTTTCTTCTTATCACCAGCCAGCAAGAATCATGAGGAAATTAATTTCCATCCTCATTCATCTTCCTGATTGTGTAAAAAATGCAAAACAAGTAACATGTTCGTGCATGAAACTCAGATGTTCTGCTCTTTCCTTTCCCGTTTTTTGCTCATTCTCACAGCTTGATTAATTTTTTTTAAATGTTATCCCTCCTTCTACATGACGAGCACTTATTTGTCAAATTACCACAACAACATTAAACTATCCTGAAATTTAAGCAATTTATTTGCTCAGCCCAACTATTCTTGTTTTATGCATCGGTCCTACTCAATTTTTTTCACTAAACGGAAGCTTAGACTTTTAAAAACAGCACTAAAAAGCTTCCACTAGTTTTCTGCCCACGTCCTCTGCCTGGTAGGCATGGCAGCCTGCTGTTTAATCCCATTATTTGATGCAATGTGTGACTTCTTCTATAACATTTTGTAACTTTGCAGGCCAAGATCAAGCACAGTGTGTATCGGTACAAATATATATGAGTAAGTGAATGCCCTAGTATATATTTCAGTTCCCTTGTACTGGTTTCAAGATATGGGCCAACTGTGTTTCTGTGATACGTTTGTTTGGACTTGTGTCCGTGTGTGTGTACGAATGTGCCATCTGTGTTGTGGTTGCTTTTAGATCAGATTAAGACAAACAGTTTCCATCAATAACAGATTCTGGTGGGAACGCGAATGCCATTATTCATATTTTCCCTTACACAAAATCAAACTAAAAAATTGCCCACCTTTCCGCTCCTAGTGGTTGTTATTTCTAAATCAATGGCACAATATTTGAAATCAAGAATGAAGTGGTTTTGGTGGGTTTAGTACCAGAATTTGTTTAAAAAGCAGTTGCCCCACTGTATAGCATCCAGCCCCAGCCTGGTACAGAAACTATACCCGTCTCTATTTCTGAAACTAATTGATGTGCATCAGCAAATTTTCACAAACTGATTAGTGTTCATGATGTTTTTTTTATCAAAGTTCTCCACGTGGGAAAAAGATCAAAGTCTTGTCCACTTACCCTGGGATGTTATTTGAATATGCTCGATGTCTCTCTTTTCACTTCATGACACATGAGCTCCACTTGCAAAATACTCTTAAAACGTTGAGAATGTGCATAAAAGAGAGGGGGTCTTTGAAACAGCAATACAGCATTTTGATGATGAGTAACTGATTGATAAATGTTATTTCTCAAGGGAGAAAGAAAAAGCCTTAATAACAGAATTCATTAATTGTTTATACATACCTTTCCATTTTATACATTTAAAAAGGTAATTCCCTTTTTAAAATGATTATCTTTAAAATGATTTATCTCTCTCTTGAATCAACGTATTGGAAAAGGAAAAACTCAGCCTCATTGAACTATGAGAGAAACTCATATTCTCTATCATTATATATAATCTACTTCTCTTCTTTTTGAAATACATTAACAAATCACACTATTCAATAATGAATTCATATTTTAACATGCAATACCTATTTAATATTTCAACTTAAATGTGTAATAATAACACACTTTGCGCTTTTGGTATGAATTCATTGTTAAATTGGAAATTATACTTAGCAGCCTATATCTTTATTCCACCAGTAATTACTCAGCAAAATGCTATATTGCAATTTAAAAGATCCTCTTGGTCCTTCTTAACTGCAGTCTGTTAGTAGAAAAGCCTGTGTAGGTCCATCAGTAAAAGTACTGGTTACAAACAGCTAAAGACCATGAACAGTGAATTAATCATGACACACATGAGCTATTTTAATTGGTTTACTGTGGCTTTCACTCAGGTGGAGAAACGGAAACTAGGAGCAAAATGAAATCATCCCATCTGTGTGGAGTGGTACGAAGAGTGCAGTGATCCTTGAATGAATGCATGAAACAAATGCTGTATGTTTCCTTTAATGTTTTCCAATGTTTGGTGCGTTTCAGACTGTTTGCATGGTTCAATAATTCTGGCTACCACAATCAACTTTATATTAACTGTACATACCTGCAGTAGATGGAAACATAGGTTGATTAGCATTTTCTGTGCCACATTATATAAAAACAATCATATATATGCAACCTGGGGTAAAAAATGGCAATTGCAAATGATTTCAAGCCATCCCAGCTTGTGAACCTGTATTTACTTTGTCTTCTCTATGTCGCGAATTCTGTGAATCAGCTCATGATCTGCTACCTGTGATGAAACGTGCTGTTTGACTGAAACCTTCTTACTTGTCTTTCCTCCCCGTGGGATTTTCTTGTTTGAGCTGACTTTTACTGAGTAAACCTGTTTTTGAAAGGAAAATCTATTCATCTTCCTCTGACTGCGTGTTCATTTACGATTTCTGCCCCTAGATTTAACTGTTTCTATGTAACAGCCTATTATACAGAAGAATCCCTATGATTATAAAAAGTAGGTTTTACTGTGTGAATTTTCTACATTTTTCTGCTATGAAGTTTAGCAATAACAGATTTTTTTACAGAAGAAAAGAAAAGAAAAAAAACTGTTCACTATACCTTGTCTTATTAGTGTATAAGGTATAATGCAATATAAATCAATCACAACAATTGATCAGTACAATACTTTGACTTCGTAAGCATAAAAATCTAAATTCAGGAAAATGTGCTCTTCACACAACTATGGCATTTGGCCATGTTTAGGTCTATTAAATATGATACCAGACCCACTTTCCTGTTGGAATTTAATGGGAAAATGTCCAAATGTGTGACTGATACTGTATTCTCAACACAAGTAGTCTATACTATGTTTCAAAGGAGTGCAATAAAACACAAAGAAAATAGTGGCAAACAGGAGATTAATGGGGGCTGAACACAACAAAAAATGTATGATTATGCTAATGAAGTGTTGGACCAACTTGGCTCTCCTCCTGCATGTGCAGGAGGCATTAAACTCAGGCACATCTATTCCTCTCTAGTCATTGGTTTGAAAAAAAGAAAAATAAACAAAATATGCTTTGTGTGTTTGATATTGGTATAGTGCCAGAAGTGGCCACATTCAAGTTGAGCTGGAAAGTGATTCTCAGTTTGATTAATCACCCAAGCCTAAGGCATTTCATCATTTTTCAAAATGACCACCAGCAAGCATATTAGATGGAGTGAATTTAGTAGATAACAGCATGACTTGCAGACATCATGCATTAATTTTAATGGGAGAAGCTGAAACAATGTAAGGGAGTGTGTCAGATAAAGAGGTGTTCTTCAGACCATTGTGGCCTACAAGGGTAATGATTTAAAGGCAATTTGGAATTAGTTCCTGCTTCAGGCAATGGGCAACAACCATAATTGATGTGCTGTCCGTGGTGCACAAACTCACCTTCTGTGTGAGAAAAGCCCTCTGCAGTCACTTTCCATTGGATCAACACTCCAAGCAGAGCCAGGACAGGCCAGACCCCCAAAATGACCCATGTAAACCAGCACACTGGCTTCTTCGGTGCCACCTGCAAAGATAGTAGTTGCAGTTTTAAAATGAGGTTTATAGTGTAGGATGTAGTGAAACTGTGGGTTAAAATTAAATGAAACAGCTCAAAATAAGCTTTTGAGGTCTGAGCACGAGTCTAAGATTATGTTTTGGTATCTGAAGTCACTGCTAATGAGTAAAGTTCAGAACTATTTAAATTTTTTATATAAATGTAACCTCCCTACCAGTACCTGTAGCTTTCATAATCTGTATATCTCAATTTTTTTATTATGTCTATCGGGGTAAAAGTACAAGGGAAGTATTCTCTGCAACCAAAAAGATCATTTGGGGGCAATACTGGTATTCTGATTAGATTTTGCTTTACACTATGCTGTTTCTCATTATTCTCTAAGAAACGGCTAAAACATTTACACTGGGTTTTCTTTCGCCTTTTAAAATTCCACAATATTGTAAAGACTTTGAACTGTGAACTTTTAATGCTTAAAGGTGTTTGAACACACCATTATTAAGATTGCAGTGCCTGTGATATCACAGGAATAGATACAGCAGTGTACACGGGCTCAAACCTGAACACTGCAATAACCATGCATACAGACATTTTAATGTTTCACCTGTTTCATGTAAACATCAATCCAAAATATGTCCAATTAAAAAGCAGTTATATGTCATTCCAGTTAATTTAGCAATTTTCTTCATCCATAGGGTTTATATTGAAAAAGCACACTTTACTTTTTCTGCCACAGTGATATTTAAGGTAACATTTTGAACAATAACAGTGTTGGATATATGATCTTTAGCATTTGTCTGATGATAAACCTTCATGCATCAGTTTATTAATTCCACAAAATAATAAATTCATTCATTCAATTAGTTTTTAGAAAATTCAAAAAATTAGAAATCATGCCCATGTCTCTCTTTTAACCACATACAACAATACAAACATGCGACAAGGTGACAGGCATCTCTCTCCTTCACAAATACTCTCACAGCCAGAAACATCCCCAGCTAACCTCACCTTGAGTCTTTCGTAGATGTAGTGAACCAAGGCAAACAGCTCTATAAAATAATCCACGGTGACAGTGATGATTGCAGAGCCAAATGTAGCTGTGGAGAGGGTGACAAAGCATCGCTGCCACTGAAGAGTGAGGACAGCAAACAGGGTTCCAGAGCCCAGAAGAATACCCAGAGGAACCCACACTGTTTTTGGGTGATAAAACTCCTCCATCACCTATGAATAAGACAAAAAGGAAAGCTAAATTTGCTTTGATAGTACCTTTTAAGAACTTTGAAAAGACATTAAAAGTCATATGCAAAGTAAATATACACTGAAGTTCTTTTTCCATCTTCCTGTTTCATCAAGACTGTTTGCGGTACTAAAATCAAACCAAACTTTGCAACAGGATAATCCATCAATTACTTTGAGTGTTAATATCTAGTTTTGAGTAAGGTACTCTTATTAAATATCAAGCTACATGGAAAGCTGGCTAGCTTTTGGTTTGGTAATCAAAACAAAAACAAATAATGTAGACAGCTGACTCTATGAAACCAAAAGCTCAGGAGCTGTTCAAAACCATTGTCAGTTAAAGTTTGGACGAGTAAAACTTTAATACATCTTATATTTAGAGGCTTGCAGTGTTAACTAATGTGAACGTTAATGTTTATCTATTGGTTTGGCTGAATTGTATGGTTGCCTGACACTGACATATTTGGTCAACACAATCTTATTGAAACTATGACTTTCTGAGTGTGTATCTTGTAAAGTTGGTGCTTGGTGGCCAGCATGACCCACTTGACTCAGACAGCTCCTATAGATTCTGAATGATCGTCTCAGTAAATGAGGAGCTTTTACAGTGGGTTGTTTTACTGAAATATGGCCTTGAATTAGCGTTGAAAATGAGATGGCTGGAAAGAAAAAGATGTCATGTTTATATTTGGGAGAATAGCCCCCCTCCACTTTCAGGTGGGGGGATATCGTGACTGTTCTTTGTGCTCATGCACTGAGCAGTGGTTCATTGTACCCGCCCTTTTTGGAGTCATTGCCAACATGCTCATGTCGGCAATGACAGTTAGACCTTGAGGGGCATGTTTGGGAGGAAAATCTGAATCTGATATGTGGTGTTTTGTTGGTGGACTTCTGTGCTCATCAAGGATTGTCCATAATGAACACCATGTTCAGGGATAAGAGTTTCCATGTTTGCGCCTGGTTCTAGGACACTCTAGGCGGCAGATCACTGACTGACTTTGTGGTTTTATCATGAGCTGTCAACTGATCTTCAGCTGGTGGTGAGTCGGCTCAGATGGGGTGATGCTGGTCAGACCTGGCAGGCCAAAATGTATTGTGAGGGTCTGGGGGAGGAGTTCAAGAGGAGGAGCTCCTGTTCACAAGTGAGGGAAGGAAGGAGCAAGAGATCCATAGGCAGATAGGCGGAGGATCCACAGGGATGCAGGCTCTGCATCGGCCTGTCGTGGTGAAGACGGAGCCGAGCCAAAAGGTGAAG
This sequence comes from Craterocephalus amniculus, assembly GCA_036024015.1. Taxonomy (NCBI): domain Eukaryota; kingdom Metazoa; phylum Chordata; class Actinopteri; order Atheriniformes; family Atherinidae; genus Craterocephalus; species Craterocephalus amniculus. The sequence continues at coordinate 6,110 of JAVQJG010090432.1, read as the reverse complement.
CTCTTGATTTACCGGTCAATCTACATTTCTGCCCTCACCTATGGTCACGAGCTCTGGGTGGTGACCGAAAGAACAAGATAATGAATATCAGCAGCTGAAATGAGTTCCCCCACAAATTCCTTTCCTTGTGCTCTACAGAATGTTTTTGACATATTTTAAAATCATAGCTGTGGTTAGACTGGTCAAAACAAACAATAGAGACGCAACTACAGTTATGGCGATTTTTAAACCAATTCAGCATTTGAACAACCACAAGGGCAAAGCTTAAAATCCTGTTATAAATACTTTGTTAATAAAGCTCAGGTGTATGGCCATTAGTAAAGACTTACGTGTATTATTTAATTAAAATGTTACTAAGTAACTATAAAAAAGAGAATAAATTACCACAAGTGATGCCACTCCAACCAGCAGACCCAGTAGCAGGCCAACCATGAACAGCCCCACACTGCGTACCAACATGGTCACCAGGCCACACAGAGTCCCAATGCCGAGGCCGATGCCCACAGACGCCTCTACGCTCAGTTGGGTGTCCATCACCCTCTCTTTGTAGCACAGCATGAAGATGACCACAGAGCCAAACATTAGCCCTGTTAGAAACAGCACAGCCTTGAAGCATCGATAGCCTGGAGGAGAGATGGGGAAGCACACAGTGTGAGGCATAATAACTCTGTAGCCTACTGTGTCAGTCCACACAAGCCTAAGTACGCATCTAGAAACATGAATTAAGTCTAAATCAAATCAAACATCATAGTCTAAATTAAATCAAACAATGTCATCATGAAATAAACAAACAGCAAAACAGTGATAATACAAAATATCCCCTTGTGTCAATGTAGCCTGTATAGGGACATTATACACACAAACATTAATTACTTGTAAGTGCAGATAGATACTAATAAATGTTTTTATTTCTATTAAAAAAACAACAACAAATACTCAGTTTGCAATGTAGAATAATACATTGGGATAAATGCTCCTAAAAAGGAGGTCAAGCTGAACCTATAAACACTGTTATCTACTATCATGACAATATAGTGTCAGGACTAATGCACAGCAACAATGAAAAACTAATGGTTTCATTAGTGTAAATAAAGCACTGAATGCTTAAGTGCATTGCAAAGACCTCTTGTTTTGGAGCAAGAAATACTTAATTCTATTTTCTAGGTCCTTGCATTTGTTTGCAGAATATCAAGGCAAAAATAAATGTACTTAGAAATAATGCAGGAACTACATTTTGGTCAGTTTGTTTGTAGAACTTGTACAAGGGAAAGCTGGATGGATGTTTTCACAGTTCGTGCTACCACGGATGAATTAGATTATTTATCAACCTCTTAAAACCAGAGCTTCATTAAAAAGAGACATATGCAGTATTGGTTCTTTGATTGAAAAATCTATTTTCACTCTTTAATTACAATGTAGTCAATCCTCCATTCTGTCTGATGAATAACTTTAGATGACTGTGGTTTTGTAAAAAGTTACCAAATAAAAATCTAACTGAGTGAAAACATAGCAAACAATGAAAAGATGTTGTAGACACACATTTGATGGGAAAGATACATGTTTTCCTCATTGGGAGAACAAATTAAATGACTCTAAACCTTTATTAAAACGTGTTGAAAATATGAGAATCAATGCTTTAGAAAATGTCACCAACATTTATTAATCAATAATCTTGATGAAAAGAACAGCTGCTCTTCCTCTAGTTTTTCTTTTTCTGTTTTTGTTTTTCTTCTGTCTTGGTCCATTTCTGTCTCCAGAATATTAAAAGCTGAGTAGCATACAGTATCAGCTGTTAAAATCTCGTTGGCCTGTACTTCTGTGTTTATTAATGTTTGCATCTTCTTTCATTTTTCTTTTAGTATCCATGTCTTTTCTTTCTGACTGGACTCTGTCTCGAGGGAACCTGACATCAGATTGTTATCTTTGTGTAATCAGGCATTGCACAGCTGAGCCACACAATGCTTTTCCTCTTATCCAAGCCAGCGTCCATGCTCCTCCCTCGCGACCATAACTCATTTAATTGACATGCTTTTAGTGGCTTTCTTTATTCTTTCAACTGAGTCCTGTGCGTCCACTTCGATATCTTTCAGCAAGGATGTCTAGCGAAAACCAGTGTATTCTTCACAGCTGTTTGCTCTTCTGTGACGGGATGCCGGAGGGAATCCAAGCTTGGCATGGCGTATCTGGAGCGTTTCCATAGCATCTACTGTCAACCACCGTTTGTTTAGTCATCAGCTGTTACAAATTTCCAGATTTGACGGTCTCCATCGATCAATCAATGATCTCAGGATGCTTCTCCTTAAATGCTCCTGATTTCTGGTTCATTTTTCTCTGACTCATCCTTTCTATCCTCCCCCTTCCTTAGCCCTTTATCCACTATTCCGGTTTTCTGCGTATCATTCCCTCTATATCTTTTGTCCCTCAATGCCTTCCTTACTTTTTTTCCGCCATCAATCCATCCCATCTGTTCATCCTGGCTTAATCAGTTCATGCCTCCCTCCTGTTCCCTCTTTGCCTCATACATCATGTTCCAGTAACATCACTCATCTTTTCTCCAGTAACTTCCTGTTTCTCCATCAACCAAATGACACGTAATCTTTTTATAGTTGATAAAACAGCCAAAACCCACACTGACAATGGAGAAAATGGATTAATTAGAAGGAAGAGCACATCTTCAGGCTAATAACTTGTAGACATGTTGTTTTAGTTTTCAAACATGACTGGTTTCTGAGAAAAGAATCGCATATAAGGTGCCTTTTTATTTGGTGCTTTGGTATTGATTCTTTAGTTCTTATCTGAGATTCCTATGTTTATTTAGTTATACTGAACTTGTGTTCATAACTTTACAGAAAATATTAATATAAGAGAAATCTGCTTGCTAGTGGTCGCAGTGTGTTTGACAGGAGGGCAAACTGGACATTTTCTACCCCTCTGGTGGTAAATATCTATGAATTGTAATGTCCTTCCTTTTTTGAGAAGCCAGCAAACTTTTTTTGAACTGCTAGCCACTAGAATACTGATGCCTAGTGTCAACTTTGTGAGCTAAAGTTTTTGGACCAGCTGCTTCTTATGCAGGTGCTGACAGGTATGCTTTACCTGGACTTATAAAATGTTAATGCTGTCTGCATGCTTCACTGAATCCCTCTCTATTTGCAGGCAACAGATCTGCTCAGAGCCGCAACATATCACACATCAATAATCATATAAAATAGGAAACACTGGCTGTTTTATCAACTATGTATTTTTATCCTTTGCGTAGAAAACAAGAATACTCAGAATAACACCCAATTGTGTTAAATTCCCAGTAGTTAAAGGAGCATTTTCTATTTCTTCTGTAGAACTTTGTGCAGGTTTTTGCAGGAAGTGTCAGGAGAGGTGGGATAGTTCTAATAAGTTTGGCTAACATTTACAAAAGACATACAAATATTGGCATCCATCCATCCATTTTCTGAACCGCTTAATCCAATTGGGTCGCGGGTGTTCTGGAGCCTATCCCAGCTATCAACGGGCGAGAGGCAGGGTACACCCTGGACAGGTCGCCAGTCTGTCGCAGGGCTGACATGGAGAGACAGACAACCATTCACACACACTCACACACTCACTCCTAGGGAAAATTTAGAGTGCCCAGTTAACCTCACATGCATGTCTTTGGACAGTGGGAGGAAGCCGGAGTACCCGGTGAGAACCCACGCATACACGGGGAGGACATGCAAACTCCACACAGGAAGGCCACAGTTTCGAATCCCTCCTCAGCCGGAATCTGGCTCCGACCGACTTGGGACTTAAAAGACAGGAAAAACTATTTTGTTTTGCATTCGATTCATAATTATATTCCTACAGTCGTTGTTAAGCCATTAGTGGCCCTAAGAGTCAAACCTGGCTCGATAATTGTTACTTTTGACAAATTTACTCAGACTATTTAATGACCAATTTAACTATTTAGCACCAAAAATAACTCAATTGCAACTTATGAGTCAGTTGGGATTAAAAGCAGGTCTTTGGTAAGGATTTGTTGTTTTCTTTTTTTTCCCAGACATTTTCTAATGATTTTAAACCAACAGTCTGCAGGTCTTACCTCTTTATGAAGCAGAGTTAGTTTTCTCAGAACTTTCATAATATAATAAATGTTTAAAAATGTACACTCACTTTTCATAAAATTTTCACTCACCAAAGAAACAGTAGATGATTCCGAAGAGGCAGCACATGGAGCAGACTACCGAGGGCACAATCTCGTATCGCCGCTCAATCTCCTGTTCACACCTCAGCCCCACCTCAGCCAAACCCAGGAGAGGGCTGCTGGAAGTCATGATGATTGAAGATGTAGGCGCAGGGTCTCAAAGGAAAGAAGGGGGGCCGGGGTGAAGGGTGGAGGGGTGTTTAGGGATTCCTGGATCAATGGGCCTCACCCATGGAGACACGTCTGCTTTCAAGGATAGAGAAGAGTGAGAGAGAGAGGGGCAGGAGTGAGGATGAATGAATGGAATAAAAGAAGAAAGAAAGGAAGAGTGATTATTGATTGCTCTTTTTAAGTACTCAGCTCTGAACGCTGACGGCGCAGTAATCGTGCTCTGTGGTTTAAAAAAAAAGAAACCTCTGAGCGCAGCCACTCTCACAAATAATGCTGCAGATGGAAAGCAATGCAGACACCATCTTTCACTTGGATGGACGGTAAAGAGGTGGCAACAAATAGTTGCCAACCGTTTGGAAGTATTAGAGCAGTTACAGAGGATCTGCAGCACACACATAAAAGTTGCTGTGGAAAAATCAACAGAAAGAATTTGCATACATTTGCATATCGTGGGAAATTTTGCAGCACAAGGTACATTGTATACCTTGTATCTGGGCTGTCTTACAAACAAGACTGTAGTTGGTTTTAGTCTTTTTTAAAGGACAGTTTATTTGTATTTTCTGTTTTGTAACCATTTAAATGAACTGTGCAAAAAAACAAAAATCTAAAACACAAACTTTATAGAAGCTAATAAAAGTAACCATCTTTAATCTTTTGTGTGGTCTGTTGGGCTTTTGTTGTTTATCTGCTGTTAGCTCTTAATATGATTTATGCCACGCTTGTCTCACAGATTAGCTGTGGAGATAGCTGAAGGATAGATTCAGGGAAATATACGGAGAGCATTTGGACATTTCAAGCCATATTTTATGTTTCAGACTCATCTCAATTACAATAACTTTAATCTTATGATTCTCCACCCCGGGGAGCCACTTTTTAATGCCAGTGCTACCCTTTTAACATCACTGATCAAAGGGCAGGGTAGTGTGACTTTAATAGAGGTCACTCAATATCTGACATAGACGACATGTGACTGTAGTCAAATATTGCCTGCAGGTTATCTAACTGTTGAAGGACACACTAATCCATTCATGGAGGGGAAACGAACGGGGGAGAAAAACATTAATCTTTTTGTCTAATATTTGGCTCTCTTATAGAATCGATGTAATCAAAGCCAATCTTTGATATTTTACGAATATTTATCAAGTAGAAATGGTCATTGTAAAAACAACAAAAAAAACAAAACAAAAGAAAATGTTTATGCTAAAGTAATGATTACTAATTATGATCAAGCAAAGGATTTTACAGGACATAAGGGTTAATATTGTGGAAAACTCAGTCTTATCTATTCTTCACAGCATATTTAGTATTTGTGTATCTGTGGTTAATAAAAAACAAATCTAACAATTCGCTTTGCCAGAGTTTTAAAATATATTAATCTGTTCTCCTAAAGTATATTGTTTAATGAGCCATTTAGATTTGAAGGAAGAAAACATTGCTTACCAGTCTTACCATAGATATACATAATAAAGGCTAGATGCTTCATGGCGGGGTGCCGGATGGCATCACTGGCGGCCACAATAAATCACATTATTATCAGCACTGATGTCAAATGTAACGTTTGGGAGACCAAATTGTTCAGAAAAATACTGAATTGATCTTTTAAAATGTCCAGAACACATTACCACAGTTCCATCTGCTGGCCATAAAATGTTACCCCAAACTTAATAAACAGGAACGTTTTCATCCATTTTTGATCTTTTTATCTGCGGTAACTTATTAAGTTCAGTTCAGTTTTATTTTAAACACATTACAAACTTTGATT
>JAVQJG010090430.1:0-31785 GCA_036024015.1 Craterocephalus amniculus | reverse complement strand
GGATGCGAATGTCAAAAAAATCGACCTCATTCCGAAAAAATAAACTTCGCAAAATCGCTAGATGGAATTTCGTCACTGATGTGAAGGTTTCCAATGACTTTACATTGATTCGATTTTTTAAAGTACTGTGCGACGAAATATTCGGAGTAGGTGTGTAAAGGCCTTTAGTAATGACCTTACCTGAACTGCCTGTTATTTTTATTTTCTTTTAATTTATTTAAAGGACCGTGTGCAGTTACATTAAAAGATGGCTGCACCAGATTTAGCACCAAGCTAATTTCCATCTGTAGTCCTGCCAAATGTGTTGTTCTAAGCTATGGTTATCAAACGCTACTGATCATCTAACAGCATGTGTGATTTACAGTGCCGTAACATCATGGTGATAGGTCCACAGTTCAAATACTTTTTCTGTACACCCACTACCTAAACTCAAGTGCACATTTGTGTGTACTGTGTACACATACACACATGCTTTGATGTACACACACTTAAGAACTCCTTTCAGCAGCACAGACAGCGGCCAAAGCTCCAGATTTAAATAATAACACTTGATTTAAATAATACTTAAAACTGTTTTTTTGTGACAGGAGGTGCAGATTTTTCCAACATATGAGGTGACAAGTATATTACATAGATATAAATCCCACTAATTCCACTTTATAACAAAGAGAACCTGTAGTCACTCAGTAAAAGCTCATCTTATGGAGTCTTGCACTCAGCAAAGTCATTTATGATGCTGCTCAGGTCCAAAGTCTTTGCTCTGCTGTTCTCAATGGAGAGTGTAGCCAGTCCACTTAGACTTTCTTGTCCCATGCCGCTCCTTAAACAAGTCTCTATCAACTAGAGCTTTTAGAATGAGCACTCTGCAGTCCTGACAGCGACAGGTATGGTGAGATATAACAGTAATGCAGTGCAAATATCAGTAAATGATGCTACCATGGGGCTGTTTTCCACTATTAGCATCTTAGCCAGATCCTTCACAGTTGGCTTTTTTGCTATTTCAGACTTAAAGCAGGCTCTGAATGCATGGAGTTTGGCCGGGGAAACTTGGGGTTAAATCCGTGCTGTAGCGGTCCATGAGGTGCCGTTTGTCCTGGTGCAGTATGTCATCCTGCGCTTTGTACAGTGAGCCTGGGTGAATGATGAGGAAGACCTTGTTAGTTCCCTCTGTAAAAGCTGGCTGATAATATTTATTCTTCTATAGCTCTTTCTTCCCATTTTACACCAAGATCTTGAGTGGTGAGCTTGACCTTGTCTAAGTTGTATCGGTGTACAGGTAGGGTCTGAATTATGTTTTCAATGACACTGGCTACTTTTTGGACGTCAATATCTTTCACCTGCAAGATCTTCGACACGTAGTCACGTTTTCCAATATTTTTGTTTGCTGCAAAACTATGAAAATGAGTCAGAAATCTTCCATCTGTTTTTTAGGGGTGTATATTCATCCTGTTCATCTCTTTTCCTCGCTGAGGACAAGGGTGATTACTGTTAAAGCCTCTTGTGATATGTACGCTACCTCAGGGCAGCAAGGGCATCAAGTCTTGAGGACCAGCTGAGAGTTCAAATGAAATTTTACCAGAACCGAATGACTATCTCTTATTACGTTGGCTGAAAATAGTATAAATTCCCTCAGCAGTGTCATAAAATTGACACATCTCTGCTATTTTTAGCAGAGTCATTCGTGTCAGATTTATGTTGTATGCAGCACAGTGCTATTTAGCAAGTGGCTCCATCTCCGTGATCCCTAAATATACTCGACTCATGTTAGAGGTGCCGTCACATCCTTACCCCCGATACTTGCTCATGTTGAATCTTAGGAAAAATGAACTTCCGAGTACAAATCAAACACATCATAATGAGTTACTGGGAGCCTGGGAATGTTGGATGACCTGCCCTATCAATGGAGCCCTGTAGCTGGCAAGCTACAGTTAGCCTCTGGCAGAATGCTAGCTTTTGCCTGGGTTTGAGTAAAAAACTTGTTTAATTTGGTCTTTTCCTTTCGTTCCTTCATCTTCTGCACGCCCATACCAGCCATTCAGCGTTACCTTCTCTGAATGGGTTCAATGCCACTCAGACATCGCTGGGTGATGGACTATACTTTCACCCTTCCCTAAACCTACCACACAGCTACTTTTCACCCCCCCCCTTTCATCCCTCATCTTCCTGTCCAGCTGCACCAGTTGCACTGTTGATATTTACTCCACTAGATATTTAGCCTTTTTCTTAGGTCAGGTTCCTCCTCTACTTCAGCACATCAAAAAGCTTATACTGTACTGGTCCTTTTGAGGAAAAAAACTTTTTAAAGCTTTTTGTGTTTCTAGAAGATGTTTCCAATGAGCTGTGTGAAACAGACAAAATAAAAAAAACATATATAAGTGTAGCGTCCACACTGTTTATGCTTTTTGTAGCAATTCAACGATACATGATTAGTGCAGCAAACGGCAAATTTGTTGAAAGCAGTTGTTGAAAGCAGAGCTGCATTGTGGGAAAATACTCATAATGCATGGAATCTCTCTGTTTCTGTTGCACCTACCCATTACACTTTAAATGTTTGGTGGATAAAACACTTCCTACATCTTGGCTTTCCTTTGATCTCCTTTTTCTGTTTATTTCATTTGTAACCATTGTTTCCAAATTTTCTTTTTGTCATTTATTGTAGCCACGCTGCAGTGTTTACTCCTGATGACTGGACAGTACTCCCAGGCTTGGTTTAACTTGGTTCAACAGGGGTCACTCATGGGAAAACACCAGAAAACTGCATTACTGTTCTTATTAACTTTTACAAAAAGAGAGGAACAGGTTTCTCTTCATCAGAATCTGTAAGCTGGGAGAGATCCAAGTCAAAGAAATTTACAGTATAGCAGTTTGTGGAAATACCCACTATGAGGATGAAAAACTAATGAAATCTGCCATTTCCAGATGAATATATGAGAACATTATTTTAAACTCAATCACCATGGTGCCTGTGGCTCAGTGAGGACATGTTAGACTGCAAAAAATTTCTCTACATATACTTGATTTGTGGAGAAGGCACTGTAAGGCAGGATGATGTATCAGGTAAATTTCACACTTTCTGGCAAAAGAAGCAATATTCTCATTTATCCGGTGATCTCATGACCATAAAGCCATAAAATTAAGACTTTTTAAGCTGGTGTAAAGTACCAAACATAGGAACATATACAGAATGATTTAAAATGTGAATAAATCCCATTTTTAGTAATTCTTAACCATGTTTATGCATCAAAAGCAGCACCTTCCAACTTCGGGCATTAGACACATTATATTGGAAATCTATTTGAATTTTTTCATCCAATGAAATAGCTCAGATGTAGGTCATGAAAGTAGCGGATAACGGACACATGGCAGAGAAAAAGGCAAATATTAAAAATACAGAGATACACAGCAAGAGTGACATTGGAAAGGGCAGGGCCAGATACAGAGCGGCTAAAAGAAGAAAGGCTTCCCTGGAGACATAGAGGTAGACCAACAAGGGGGTTAGAAAATGAGAAAGAATCAGAGAGAAAAAATCACTGCGAGAGTGCAAGAGGTTTGAGAATTAGGGTCCTACACTTAATTTTCTTCAATCCAGAACATTGAAAAATAGTAATAGATACTGAGTGTTTTAGATGAATTGTTCTATACTTTGCTGCATCACCAATCCTGTCTGAAAGGTGGAAAAGGAAAATTAACAAAGAGACAAAGTAAAGATTGGGAGACAATGCTGCACACACAGTGTTGCATTTACACAGGTATAGTGGGAACATTCAAGACTTGCAGGGGAGACAATAGGACAGACAAGAGGCTAAATGGAACATAAGACACAAGGAAAGTCACCTGCACAATAGGATGGGAGACACAGGCAACAACTAAGAGTTTAAGGGCCTGATTTACTAAGATCCCTGATAAAGGGGGCAAAGCTGTGTACGTATGAAAATAGATCTCATGTGTTGTTCATCTATAATGTGCAGGCGATCTTCTGAGAATGCTGGTACAATTGATAATAGGTGCAAACAGCATATTCAAATGTGTATTTAGTGTGTATTATGGTGTTACCGTGGAGAGATTTAAGAAGCATAGCAGAAAGGTTGCATACACAAATCAAAATTGGAACTGAGGCAAAAAAAAAAATTCAGAGCTCCAGTAAAGAAATCTAAATGTCACCGAAAGAATTTCTGCATGGAAGATTATTTGCTAAAAGGGTAACTTAGTTGGCAAAACAACAAGAATACCAGATGGTGTTAGGAGTAGAAAAATAAGAAATTCCTAAACAAATTGATTATGATAAAACCTTAGTGAATAAGACATCTGGGTATCCAGCAGAAGAGTTGCCTCTGATCAATATTTAGCAACAGGTGCAGCTCACTCACTGTGAAGAGCAGATAACTGGGATACCAGGTACAACCGACTATAGCTGATGCAGATCAGGTATGCATGCATGAAAACACGTTTTTTTTCAATTAAAGCAAAATTATGTTGTTTTTGTTGACCAAATAAAACCTTCAGCCCAAGACGTATTGATGAAATAAACATGTTGTGGGATATTCCCACATTGCAACAGACAAATATTTCAGGGATAAGCGCAAGATGAGGCTTTTTTCAGATCCGTCTTTCTGTTTCTGCACAGGATGCCTTGGTCATTGTTTTTCTCCAGTAGGAACAAATCTTCCATTTTTAACTATGACATACTCCAGAGAGTATTTCAGTGCTCAAATGAGACATACTTGTAACATAAACCATTTCCTCTGTTTATTTTTTTTGTTCTTTGCTTTTTCACATCATGATTACTCACAAAAGGCTTTAGCCTTTGTTGCAATTTTCTTCAAACTTTCATTCTTTCTTTGTAGTCAAAGTCTTCATCCATTTAAACTTCATTTTTCATTCCTCCTTGTTTTTAATCTTTCTTCCTCTCCCTCTCTGTTCTCGCCTGCAGCACCCTACAATGCAAACACAACCTGTTCTGAGGGGAAGTGAATTATTGAAGGCGCTGCTGCCATTCCCTCTGCGCAGAAGTGGGCCGCAGAGGAAGGATGGAGGCAACAGAGGGAGGTGTGAGGGTGGATGAAAGAAATGAAGAGGATAGATTTGTAAGGAGGAAAGCAAGAGGGTTTCGGGGTGCAAAGATTGCGAGAATTTTGTTTACATGGCCCCTACCTGTTCAGCAGGACAGGGAAGTGAGACAAGGCTGCTGGGGGTTTCATGTAGAACTGTTTTAGATGTTCTAGGGATATTTTGGGGAAATGTAAAGCTACTTATCAAAGCGGTCTGAATATAAGAGTAAGGCTTTTGTTTCATGGCAACACTTGAAAAAGCAACTCAGACACCAGATGTCATTCCGCATTCAACCATGTCTATCTTCTTCTGTAGCACTGTTGCTGCCTCTGTCTTATTCTGGCTTTGCCCTTTTCCTGCCGCTTTCTCACACAACCTTTCTTTCTCATTGCCTTCCTATGTAGTACAGTACATTTCCTCATAGTAAAAGACATCTAAAAAGTCAAATACCTTTAAGTCTCTTCACAGGGCACACTATTTGCACTCAGGTGAATGGACAAGTAAACACTGTCTTGTTAGTGAGAGAAAAGAAGTTATCAAAATGGAGAGAGATATGCCTCTTACACAAGGTATTGCTGCATATTATGTCAATACAGTTACAGATAAAACTGAGTCAAGCTACAGTTAGATTTCATTTAATTGGACCTCCATCTTTGTTCCAGTATACATTCTCAAGAGGGGAATCCAGTTATTTACCAAAGAATGTCCAGTGCTGTGGCCTGATAATGATACTTTGTTTTACTATTATAGTGTTTTAGTATAAAATGTCTTAGTATTACATAAATACCCATATGTTAACCCTTTTTGTTTGAGGGGGGCTCCATCCTGTCCTGAAGCTTGATAAAATACCCATACCATGCTCTGAGCCTATTAGTGCCAAAGTGCTAATGTGATGGTTGAAGTGAACCACAGAGTGGAGGTGTGTGTGCAGCTCATGCTTTCTCTCTGGACAGAAAATACAGTCGAAAGAAACACACAGATTTTATTATTTTGTGAGGAGCCTTCAAGAGTTGGACAGTTTTCAACATGCTCTGCTGGCATTACAATAATACGAAGGTTTCCTTTGTAGGTCGCCACAATCAATCAAAATTAGTGGGTCATTAACAGGTTTGTACAGAACTTTACCGAAAGCTGTTGGAGAAATCCAATTAATTTGAATCAGGTTGTTTCAAATTAATTGTTTGTAGTTGTTTAGGTTGAATCAGGAATCAGGTCTGTTGCAGGAGGGAAACATAAAACTGGCAGCGTAGTGGCTCGTAGCGACCAGAAATGGACATCCCTGTTTGATCCTCATCATGCAAAATTCAGAGAAGCATTAGTGTTGCTCTGATTCTGCAATCGTTGAGTTGATAACATTGGATGTTTTGGGCAATCCCAGAACCCAAAAAATCTGGAATTTTTTCCAGATTGATGTACAGTATTTATGGGACCTTGTTGCGTTGCATCTTTGCATCTTTTCTGTGATTTTTTGACACATTTTGGACTTTGGTCGTTAGATTTATTAAACAGGCCAAATTTATTCCCACAGTGATCCAGTGGCTATTAGAACAATTTAAAACACAGTTACTGTTCAAAACTGTATATCAGATTTACTCAAATTGCCTAATCAACATTGCCTAATGTAAACCTTTGCATGAAGATCAACAATAGAGTTAAGTAGGCTATCAGGTGCACATAGAATCAGCAGTGCAGGCAAAAGTAGGACATTTTTCTGAAATAACAGAAGTGAAAAAGAGCAAAAGACACATTGAGACAGATAAATCTATAGAATGATAAAAACCGATAGGCAGACAGACAGTACACCACCTTAAAAGAGATATAAATGTTGTTATCACATAATTTCCCTTCAGATTCTCACATAATTTTTTCCTTTTTTTGGCACTGACAGCTTTGAATCCATGTCCAAGAAAATGTGTTTTTTATTGCTGCCAAATTGAATTGAAAATTGTTGATGCAATATAAATGTGCTTTACCATGATATCGGCTTACTGCCAGAATTTTGATGAATGTATTTTGGCTCGGTTTTGGAGTAGAAACTAACCCCCTCAGATGTCTGAGGGCTTTTCGGGCTAACTTTTAGCTCCTAGCTGCTGTCCTTGAGACTGACAAGCAGTTCTAAATAAAGTCTTTCATTAAGCTCAAAGAGGCAGGAAATGATTTTTGATTAAGTGGATAGAATATGTGCTTTAAGTGGCCTTCCTTTTAATATGGAAAATCGGATTTGATTTGTGTAGTTTTTCGCACAATCATTTCAGTTCAGCAGCCTAAAGGACTTCAAACAAAGGTCCAGCTACTCTTGAGTTGCCCACTGAAACACTAACATTGCTGTGGAGGCTGTTTAAAGACATATTTTCTGACTGTTAGTGAAACACTTTCATAGAGAGGTAAGTCTACCATGATGCTATCAAGTATTACTATGCCAGACATGGAGGAGTCAGGAACTCTTGTTCATTTATTACGTTCTTTGTGTGTGTGTGTGTGTGTTGGTGTGGGTAGATGTCTGTAATCAGATGGGAAAGAGGGAGGGTGGTTACATTAATATGGTTATAGTTTTTGGAGTACATGTACAAGTCTATTTCATTGCACTTGTTTGTTCTTCTCCTTCACATTCCGGTTTTTATCTCTCTGTCTTTGCTTCCTCTGAACTATAATACTAGAAAATTCCCTGTACCATTACTAAATGTCCACTCAGCAGCTATTTTGGTCAATATTAAACTTTAAATTGCTGAACTCTTAATGTAGCATTTCTCTATGTGCGTGCATGTCAGTTGTTCATTTGTTAACCAGGTCCATTTGGATTAAGACTTAAACATCCAGATGCTGCATGTTATATGCACAAAGCTACACTCACACTGTCATTAATGCATTAACATGCATTTCTTTCTGCTGTGAGTGTGGGGGAATTATTTCACCCTCAACCCCTGAGCTGTTATTAAAAATGCCGATTGATCCACATGATTGTTTCTTAATGTGAAACTCAATTTCAAAGGTTTATTATTAATTCATACATTGATCTTTATTCATAATTGCAATGTATTCAGCCGCTGTGATTATTAGATGTCTGTAAATGTTCTTTTCATTAGGCATTAATGTGCTATACTTAACACGCATTCTTCATTTGTATCTTCATGTAAAGTTAACATTACTAATGTGACCTTAATTTGAGCTTCATCTACTCCGTCAAAGAGTTTTAGAAGACAAAATCTGCCGGAGTGTGGAATTATCATTTTAGCATACAGTATTTTAAAACTCTTTCTTACGTGGTATCTAGTATGGCCTTGTATATCTGATCTGTCACAAAACGAGTTGTTTGAAAGTTACCAGGATACTGTGGTTACATGCAGGGAGTGAAGTTCACCCTTTTCAAAGCCAAAATCTGTTCGAGGAAGATTTTGTTTTTGTTTGTTTTTATTTAAGTTTTAACAATTATTGTCAGCAGGACTGTCACGAATTTCCACTCTTGGTCTGAGTAAATGCTACATATGCCAAAACATTAGAAACTCCAAATACATCAATTAAAAGCTAGAAATGGTTGACCTTAAGGTGAAGCATAAGATATTAATTAAAAAGAAACTAATTTCTCAGCTTATAAAAACAAAAACCCTGATTCCCTGAAATAATTTGGTAGCGCTTTACATTACGGAACGGTAATAATATGGTAATACTAGTGTTATTTCAAGGTAGTAACATGGTTGTATAAAGAAATTAAGTGCAAATTATTCAATATTACATTGTTATTTTTTGGAAATCACCCAAGGTAATTCCAGGGTAGCAATGTGGTAATACAAATAAATAAAATGGAAATTGTTCCATACTACATTGTAATTTTTAGGAAATTACCCTAGGTAATACTAGTAACACTAGGATGAAAACATGGTAATACAAATAAATTAATAATTTAACTTTTTTAAATAATTTTTTAAAATAATAACCATAATTGCTCCTTTATCCAAGTATTTGTAAACATTTCCAGGAAATTGTCAGATAATTACCACAATATGACTATAGTAATACAAATAGTATTACGTGTTAGATTTGTTAGCCCCCTATTGTCGTAGGTTACAGGAACCTTATTACCCTTTAACTTCAGTGCTAGTCTATAGTTACCCTTATGTAACCATTGTTACTAACCAGAATAGTAACTGGATATTACTACTAGCAATTACATGGTATTACCTGTATTACCATCATGTTACCACACTATTATCATATATTTACCGAGCCGTAATACAAAGTGCTACCCCTTGGGGTAATTACACATAAATGCTGTACTTTTAATTTATTTTTATAACCATGTTATCATCTTAGTATTACTAGTATTACTTAGTGTAGTTTCCTAAAAATTACAATTTAACATCGAACAATTTCCACTTAATTTCTTGTTATTACCATGATGTTACCCTGGAATTACCATAGTATTACCATATCAGTACCGTGCCGTACTGTAAAGTGCTACCAATTATTTTAGATAGAAGATGTGAACTGACAGAAGGCAATAGTTGCACAGGATAATACTATAGAATTGTGAAGTAAACAAGAGGCTAAATATGCACACTTTTAGCTTTGAAACATTGAAAAAAAATCCATCTCTAAAACCTTAAAAGGGTGCTAAGTAATTTGCAAGACAACCAAGAAGAAAGCCTAGCTCTCTGACCTTGTCATCCCCTGCTGCTTTTATAATGATCATGGAAAAAGACACCAAGACCTCCAAGCCTGCGATAGCTTTTACATCTGTCCCAATTCAGCTCTGAGAAACATGAGAAGACAGTGAGAGAGAAAATTCCCTCACGAAGAAAGTTTCTTCTGACAGAGATGGAGCTTAAGATGAGAGTGACAAAATCATTAAAGGTATCTCTCTAGAATCAGGAGCTCATCCTTTACAACGTTTTAGAATACAGCAAGACTGTTTATGTTTATCCGTTTTTCTGTACCGCTTAATCCGATTCAGGGTCGCGGGTGGGCTGGAGCCTAATTATCAGGTGAGACGCAGGTTGCCAGTCCATCACAGGACCACACAGGGAGACAGACAAACATTCACACACACACTCACTCCAATGGAGAATTTAGAGAGACCAATTAACTTATCATGCATGTATGGACAGCGGTAGGAGGACGGAGTACCCGGTGAGAACCCACGCATACACAGGGAGAACATGAAACTCCACACAGAAAGGCCACCGTTTCAACCTACCGGGCTGCATGGTGGTGGTGTGATGGTTAGCACCGCAGCCTCACAGCAAGAAGTGACCTTTCTGTGTTGAGTTTGCATGTGTATGCGTGGGTTCTCGCTGGGTACGCCAACTTCCTCCCACTGTCCAAATACATGCATGTTGGATTAATTGAACACTCTTAATTCTCCCTACGAGTGAGTGTGTGTGTGTTGTCTGTCTCTCTGTGTTGGCCCTTCGATGGACTGGCGACCTGTCCAAAGTGTACCCTGCCTCTCCTCATAATTACTTGGATAGGCTCCAGCCCACCCACGACCCTGAATTGGATTAACCACTAAACTAACTGAAATTCAGATTAGTTCTGACTATGCGTATAAACTAAGATCTCAATTCTAATGTACAGCACTGTTTCTCTTTTATTACCCGTTTCATAAACAAAGATACAGAAACACATAATTACATTTTTCACAAATGGTTTATGTGGCATTTAGCAGCTCAGCAGGAGCAGAGGACAGTTATTATTCCAATCCTGAAGCTTTGTTATTGATTGTAATGAAGGACTACAGAGGGTGACTATTGTTTTCTCTCCAAAGAGCAATCTGTGTGTATGTGTGTGTTTAAATTTGTTGTTTGAACACTAACACTGAAGTCACACACAACCAAATTAGCAGCAGCAACAGAGCAGCTACAAGGACAGAAATGGTTTGGCAAATGGAGTCCAGTGTTCTTAAAGAGTGTGTAGCTGGATATAAGGAGGCCAGTTTCCTATTAAAGCAAGCTGTCCAATGTCATAGCATGCAGTTGGAGTTACTTATTTTTTATTTTTGTGGGTGTGCTTTTAGGTTGCTAAAAACATTTCAGTCTCCTGTTTGCTTTTTAAAACCCACTTCCATCTTCTGAATGTAATATACTGACCGTGGAATATCATGCAAACCGCACTTCAAAGGAACTGAACAATCACTTTATGATGGAACAGGCCAGAAGTAGAGCTGCATCTATACCTGCTTTGAGTGTTAGAGGTCCTGACAAATAAACAGATGTATGACCCAACTGGAGCATTGTTGCTGCTCCTGCAATGGGGCCGTGATATTTTAAATTATAGGACAAGGCTACAAATAGGATTCATGAAAAGTAGAGTAGAGACCAAGGGTGAGGCATGTTTTTTTTTCCTAAGGTAATTTTTGGTAAAGGTTTTTGACGATAATAAAAGTGCTTTCACAAATACATACTTAGATGTATTTAACACATCTAAGTATACACACATACATACACTTTCTACCAAGTTTACCAATTCTCCGCAGAACTTATTCTGTAAACCAAATATTGAATAATGACGCTCCAGCAGGAGTGTATCATAGGGAGAAAATATGGAGCAAAGGTCCATCAAGCATATTGACTAAGGGCATCACACACAACACACACTCGCTATTGTACACGTGGGTGTACACACACATTATTGAATGAGAGCAGGCGGTGCTCCGTGGTCTGCTGTGGTTGTAATAGCCTCATTATTCACTGTGTCCTCTCCTTATACACTCAGCAAAGCCAAAAGGAGTAATATCAGAGGTGATTAAACACACATGCACAAGTGTACAACACATGCACACACTTTTGTAAAAACTGTTCTACATATCTTTTATCTCTTATATTTCCTCTCCAAGCTTGAAGCAAGATAATATTATGTTATTATATAATGTCTGCTGATAATCTCCAAAACACCAGTTCGTTAGGTTCATCTACTTTAAATTAGCAGCAATTATTGACAAGAGTAATTTCTAATGACAACCACTTGAAATCGATAATATGTTTGGCTACATAAACAGAAACAACATCACAAACTAAGTAATGGATTTGAAAAAATAAGAATTCATTTTCTGAGGGACATTAGGAAAGAGTCAATTTCTTAATCTACAACAGTGGATCAATGTGATACAGGCTACAACACATTTACTCTTTCAGCCAAGGCAAAACAGGACTATCTGTATAGAACATTTCATGCATGACCATTTAAAAAGTGTTTCACATAAAACACTAAAAGCATTATGGCGGGGTGCAGAAAAAGCTTTAAAGAGTACATTAAGACAAACTAGAAAGAAATAGAAGAAAGAAAGCTGAAAAAGAATGTGACAAAATGCAAAAATTAAAAGATATAGTTTGAGGACTTAACAGTTGTTTTGATAAATATTTTATTCTTTATTTATAATGGGTGAAAGTTTCGGCAAACCTTCAGCTTTCTGGGACTTTGTTTCATATGTGAGTTGCATAAAAACTGAAAGCGTTAACTGATATCGTGGACATCAATCGACCATCATCCTTTGATTTAGTTTCTTTTCATTTAATTTCAGATAAAATCAAACAAGGCAAGAAATTAAAAAATTAAATAAAAACTTTATCAAGAACTAAAAACGAAATATTTGTTTTAATAAGTTTTAATAAGTTTTCGAAGTGGAAACATGTCCATCCTCTTTTCCTGGATCCTCTGTGCCCACAAACCAAGTGAAAGATTGAACTTTGTTTCTCCGTTGAAGTGAGATGTTCAGTTGGTCGAGCAGTGAAAAAATGTCACAGAGGTAGGCAAGCTTAGCTGTGAACTTTGAGTTGGCATAAAAATGTGCAAGAGGAGATTTTTTCTCAGTGAGAAAAGAGAAGACCTCGTTCCTCAGTTCAAATAAACACTTGAGGACCAGTCCTCTTGAAAGCCATCTCACCTCACTGTGATAGAGCAGCTAGACAATATCTGCTTCCTTGTCCTCACATAGCTTGGCAAAACATCTGGAGTTCACAGCATTACTTTTAATGAAGTTGAGGGTTTTCACACTTAGCTACATCCATCACGTTGTGGAACTCTGGTAACATCTTTTTTGTCGTAAGGCTTTCACAGTGGAGAAAACAGTGGGTCCATTTAGCTTCTGGTGCATGATCAAATATGTGCCTGATGACGCCGTGATGCCTGCCAGTCATTGAAGCTGCACCATCACTTCACACGCCAACGCAGTTCTGCCAGTCCACGTTGTTCTCAGTGAAGTAGTTGTCAATGCAGCGGAAACACGGAACTCACAGTGTTGTTTGAGAGTTGGATGTTCAGTAGTTTCTTTGCAGCAGCTTTGCTGATCATCTCACGGCACATGTCTACAGCGGCAGGTGGAATGAACTCCTCCGCTATAGTAAATGGATTTTTACTCTGTGCCACAAGTCTGGACACGAGGTAGCTAGCTTTCAGAGCACATTTTGAGTTACCAGTCAGTGACACGATAGACTGTTTCTGTATCTGTAGTCCATTTTCTTTTCTCTTGAAATACTCCACCGGCTTTTTTGCAAGCGCAGGATGTTTGGTTTCGAGATGCTGTTTCAATTTAAAAGGCTTCAGTGCTTCATTTGATAGCATTATTCCACACTCTACACATCGTGCTAGTACTTGCGGAAAAACCTTTTGGGAGGAGGGTTGGTCACTTTCATTTTCATTTTTGCCTTTCAAGAACTTCTCCATACTTCTTGCTCACTGCTAACAGTGGGCTGTGTTGTTCTTCTGCTTGCTTATTAAAGTTGGTTAAACAACTGTCGGACAAAATCCCGCCACCTAGTGGTGTGAAAATGTATTGTGCCAGATTTTTTCAGGGATAACAGTAGTTCCCGGTGTTTTCATTAACTTATGAAGTGCCGTGGCTCCTTTGGTATAAAACCAGGAAATTTTTTGCAGCCATCTAGGTGTCGCTCACGGTCCAAGGTTGGGCCACAGCCCAATGGTTCAGAATCACTGCTTTATTAAACAGTGTTCCATGAAGCTAAATTTCCTCATATAAAGTAGCAAAATTGTAAGAAGTTGAGCTTCTGAAAGGCTGCTGGTGTCTGCTACAAAGATAAACAAAAGACTTGTTTGGGCGTAATACACCAGCTCACAGTGGAATCCCAGAGTTAAACTAAAGCAACGTTCCAGCTCTCAATAAGTCCTTAATCATATCTCTATTGTACAATATAATTCTGAAGGTCTTTAACCTAATTTGACTCTCATATCATTAAAAGTGCTGCAGCACAAACACACATTATGTTCCCACAGAAATAAGGAATAATAAAATAATAAATATTTCTGGGAATATAACTGTGAAAACTGCAGACTGCAGGCAATTGGGCTTTGTTTGCCAGGGATCAGGGGAAATAAAACAACCACAGCTTTCAGGGCAAAAGTAAGCCCAAGCTTTAATTAATCCATTTGTCAGTTGAATGATCTCTCTGTGTGAAAGTCATAAGCCTCTTGTCTCTGTGACTTTGATATTCACAAGTCTTGTTAATTGCCATGACAACAATATAGTGAAGTGAGTGTTGGTGATAGGGCTAAGAAAGCATCTACAGTAAAACATACTTCCCGAAAAAGCAAATTGAAAGTCAAAAGTTAAGTTGACACATGCTAAACATAATAACAAGAGATTTCTTTGTTTCTGCTTTAAATTGTTTTTTGGAATATCTATGAACAAAACCAAAACAAACAAAAAAAAAAACAAAAACATTGATTTCCATCTTACAGTAATTCTTCTGGCAGGTGCAGTTAGGTTTGGTTGTTGACAGTTGGAGTTGTAGTGTTATATGCAGCAATGAAGCTGCTGTCATCATTCCAACTGTTGCCAGATGCAGGTTTGATGCCTCTTCAAAAGGCTGACAATTTGTTGTATCACTCAGATATTTAGAATGAATGTTTTTACCTATTTTTTTTTACTCACATTAATTGTTATTGGGGAGTTAACACTATGAGCCTAAGCTTATTTTCATGTCACCTCCCATCTCTTAGTTTTATTCTTGTTGCATGTAAAATGCTAAATAAATAAATAAATAAAAAAATAAACATACAAAGTAGCACAGCTAAATTAATTACACAGGAAAACTGTAATGATAAAAAAAGGCAGCAGTCACACTGATTTGAAATTTTTACGTTCATTGGATGTCAGCATTTTCAACATATCTTGTTTTTTTGGCAATGAACATGAAAATAGTAAAGAAATCTTGCTTTTGGCCATTCTCATTAAAACTGTTGTGAAAAACACATCGCATAAAACATTTTGAGTTCCTGAATTGCCCTCTCAATTTGCTGATACAGGGAACCTGTGGTGTTTTACTAAAAGGCGGATGATAGATGGAAATTTCAATTTAGTGAAAAAGCTGCAATGGCTAATTTGAAGAATTAATAAAATAGTTTTTAAGGTCATAGCTACAACTTCTTCATCAAGAATAATAATAATTATTTTTTTTTCAGAAATAATACATCCACAGAACACCTTGAGGGGAGCAAAAGAAAAGTGTTGATTTTTACTGTTTTCTATATAAATAAGTCTTTTTCAGTTTTGACAAGTCCAAAACATATATGATATATAATGTTTATATTTGTTTAATCGGAACTGTTATAAGTTACAAGTAACATTACAATATTATTAATATAATGACATTATACAAGAAAAGGACTTATTATTTAATTATATATCACAAATGGCTCCTCTTTGACATCGCTCTTCTGTATCCATCTGCAGTAGGCGTACCTGGCAGCCGGTAAAATTGGAGGTTGGATGGAGAGTGAACGAGTGTGATTTCATCACCTGGCGGGGAGGAATTAAACTTCCCCTTTAAATAACAATGAATATGGATTTATTACTGTTACTGTGCTATGAGTATAACAAATTTCCAGATGTGCATTTTTTAATAACATGTGAAATATAAGAAGTGGATGAAAAGTTAATCATCAGCTTAACTGATCAAAAGTCTTTAAACTTGAAGGAAAAATAAGTACTATTGCAGCCTTTGTGTTGATCACAGCTTCATGAAAAAATTGTAATTTTGATAATCAGTCTTGCAATACAGTAGTAGTTGCAGGTCATGGCTGAATGGTTTCACATTTGTGTCGGTCAGTTACTTCATCTGTTCCTACTGGTCCTGTTTGGATCAAACTGAATTAAATTTGTATCATGAAAAAGGATCTTACATTGTCACAGCCACTGAACTTCTCAGTTGCTCTAGAAGAAAACCTGATGGCTCTGTCATTGTTGTCTTAACCTTATCTGCTGTGTAGGCCGTCAAAGTGGCGAAGCTCAGCTAATTAACACCCCAAATGGGACTTAATCAGAGGCCAAGTGCTCTAATAAAAATGAAAGTCACTGGGAAAAAAGGAGGCACCACAGGGGGATAGGAGGGATATTTGAAGACAAATGCATGGATGAGTGGGGGTTGCTACTGTGAGATAGACTGAAGCTGATATAAAATTTGCCCAGCAACAAATAGTAAGTATAGAAGAGAGATCTGTCTGGCTAAATTATGGTAACATGCAAATGGTCTTTGCTCGTGAAAAAAAAAATTGCTCGAGCTCTTTGTCACAAATAGAGAAGATATTAATATTCTACAGATTTAATGGGAGCTTTACAAACAACATTGAACACTTATGACAAAAAGGTCACTTTAAAAGTCAGATTTTACCTACTGACATACCCAAAGTGAGGAGAAGTGATGGTGTCAGACAAGAGGAATCCCAAAAACATAAGTAGAACTATGACCAGATGAATAGCAACCTCAAAATTATATATACACACACAAACACACACACACACACACACACACACATATATATATATATACATATATATATAGCATACATGGTTAACCTCTGACCAAGAGGTGTAATAACGCCACAGGCTGAGCCTTACTTTGCCTGGGATGATTCATTCTGAACATGAAAATATATGCTTGAGTGAGTATATTGTGTGTGTGATTCTGCTTTTCCTTTCTCTTTGAGTGTGAATATTTAATCATTTCATGGCTTGCTAAGCATGCACCGTGTTTTTAAAAAGTAAAGCAATGACGAAGGTGTGGGCGCTTCATGCTACATTGTCTGCCGTTAGTTCACACCTTTAGTCTTGTCTCATCTCATCTGTTTTGCTTTTGTTAAACCACTCACCACATGAAACACCTACAACTTATTTACATTTGCTATAAAAGTAGTATGAATTTATGCAAATGTTTTTGTGCATTTCTGCATTCTTACACATTTTAAGCCATTAAGAAGGCTACTTGGAAAAACTAGCCTGAAGATTACTCAAACAGAAGTACTTTTTTCTGCTGTTACTACTTCTAAAATACAGCAAAGTCTTCTTATTTCACTATTTAACTTTTTTTATAAGTCGCCTACCCCTTTTCTTTCGCCTTGCCTCCTCTATTCTCTCCCTGTCCTTAGCAGTGCATACCTGTTGTAGTCAAAGCCAGTCAGCAGTAATGAATATTTATTATCTTCACGGCCCCTCCTCATCCAGCATATACAGCATGTGAGAGTAAATCTTCATCCTCTCTTGGCTTACATGCCGCTCCATCTACTGTCGCAGGCAACACAAACACCTATTATTTAATGTGTGATTTATTTATGAATTAAGTCTTTAACTTTTTGCTTACATCCATTTCCCAGAGAGATAAAGCTGGCAGGGCTGATTAATTTGTGAAGAGTGTAGCTGTGCCCAGTCGAAGCACTGTCCCACTCGCACACAAACATTTGTACAGTCATTCACTCGTGAACGCCTGCACAAGGCTATAATACTGAAGAGTTCACATGATGTAAAAAAAAAACAAAACAAGAAAGAAAACCCAACATTCACTTCAAGGACATTTCTGTCATTACCTCAACCTTTTTCATCTGAATGTTTTATCTTGAATAGAAGAGCTTAAAACTATATCAATGCTTGAGATACGTGAATTTTTTTTGGCCATGTCATTTCCAGTTCCTGGTATATTAATTTTGTGCATTCAGTGACTGGAATGCTGTTCTGCAGCACTGAAATTACACAACAAACATCTAGATAGAGGGGACAATGCTGATGGATGATTGTGCATGGACTGTTTATTTGAATGTCATTGTTGATCAATTAGTTCAATAAAATGAAGAACAAAATATCTCATTAGCCCACTCTCTACAGCTTCTCGAGTGTCACAGACATCTACTAATCTGTTGCACCTATTGGCAGGACAGGACATCGTCCGTCATCTATGCCTTGCAAGCAGTTACAGTTCACCCTTGAAAATGGACTGTTTTGATGTGGTGTTGCATTGCATAAGGTTTCATTTCGTCACAGTATTATCTTTAAGATCTGAGTGAGAACCATGTGAATGTGCATCGTATCTTCTGCATCGGCAAGCAGACATCGTCATTGTGTCCATGGTAGCATCTATGTTCGCCATCTGAATTTTAATCAAGTTCAAAGGTCAGTTTAATTTATTGAACTTAGAAGTGAGAATGAAAGACTTGACTTGACAGCAAAAAGTGTTCAATGAACATGTTCTCATGAACTTGCTTGTGCACAACTCTGGTGTATTGCATGACATGTCAAACTGCAAAATCTGGAAATAAGAAAGGCTTGAATGGAAATTCACTTCTATGAAAGTAAGGCTGTTAAGTATTAAAATGTTAAAACCTGATGAAGGGCAAATTTCTTTTATTTGCACAAACATGCACTGCTTAAGCCTCCTTATGTAAGATGGTCCAACTTTTGATTGTATTCAACAAAGCCTTGATGGATAGGTCACCTGATCTTATTACTAATAGTCAAAGTTAAATGCACCAAGTCCCACAGTAAATTTAGAAATGGAAATAGTTGTAGAGAAAATTGCGTAAATTATTACAAAAAAACGAATTGGCTTTATTCTCAACATAAAACTACTGACTAGGTTAACAGTCAAAACACACATATAGCAATCTAACATTGCCTTGAACATAGGGAAACACTGAAACTCTCATTTGACTTTACAGATCAGTGGAAGGTAACTCATCTGCTATATCAGATGATCGCTCTCATCGATCAGCTGCTGTGTGAAATCATTCTGCTACCAGAGAATTGGTGTAGCCAACAGATTATTTTTGATAATTAGTCCAAATGCTGCAGCTTACCTCCTCACAGGAACTCCTAAGTACCATCACATCACACCTGTTTTTTCCTCTCTGCTCTGAATGGTAATGGAACTCACTTCCACCAGAACTGCAAACCATTGGTGACCTCTCAATTATTAAGAGCAAGCTCAAGACATTTCTGTTTAGAGCAGCTTTTAATAATTCATGACCTCATTTTAACTGGTTTTATTCTATTTCATTGTTTTGTTTTTTACTTTTCTCTCCCTTAAATAATGTTGTTCACTATGTTTTATTATTTCTGATTTTATCTATAAGTTGTGTTTTATGTGAAGCACTTCGGTCAGGATGATCTCTTGTGTAAAAGTGCTATACAAATAATCTTTGATTGATTGATTGATTGAAATAGGATCATTTCCTTTGGTGCCTTCAGTAAAAAGAACACAGACCTGACCCGAAAGTTTGAACTAAAGGGGACAGTGGTTCTTTCGGGAAGCTGGTTTACCTGAGAACACCTTTATGAGCGCAGGGTTGCTCTGGTAGGTCTATGTTACAGGAAGCAGGGCCAGCATGGGTGATATTGCTCTCTGATTTGTTGAGCATCTCTATATTATGAGAGAGAAGCACAGGCTCTATATGCACAAATCATATATGGCCCATAGTGCTACTGCCAGGTTGAATCATATTGTTTATTTTTTTGACCAGGTTGGCATAGCTCATGCCTGAGGTGGGGGAGCTCAGCCCTGTTGACCTTGGGCCC
Source organism: Craterocephalus amniculus (assembly GCA_036024015.1). Lineage (NCBI taxonomy): Eukaryota > Metazoa > Chordata > Actinopteri > Atheriniformes > Atherinidae > Craterocephalus > Craterocephalus amniculus. The sequence continues at coordinate 11,948 of JAVQJG010090430.1, read as the reverse complement.
ACTTTGACCACTGGAAATAATGACCTTGTAGAAGCAAAGCCAAGATGATGTGTTAGCCGGTCATTGCAGTCGTTACAAGCAGTGAACAGGAGTTAGCAGCTTAGCTTCAGCGGAAGAACGCATTGCTACTTCCAGAAAAAAGAAACCAGGAAATTTTGAAGTGACTTTGCTGTTGAATAGTTCATTGTTTTTACTAGCTGTTGCAGGTTATCATCAGGACTAACGCTGCTGCCATCGGATGTGTGTTTGACTGCCATGTGATTCTTTCGGCTGAATATACTCAATGAGAAATGTCGCTACTGATTAAAAAAGAAAAGAGACATGTCTTCTTGCTGATCCCGCTCTGTCTTTATCTCTCGTTTTAGCAATCGTCTGTTTTCAGGCTTAGCTGACACTTTTTGTTCATTATTGTAGTTTCAGGCAAGTTGTGTTTGATATATAGTTGTTATAGTATAGTTGTGTATAGTTGTTATAAAGTGCTATGGAATTCAGCGTTCAGTGAGTTTGCGTTAACATATTTTAGATGATTAATCCCTTCTATAAAATAATAGTTCATAATCAAAGATAATACCAGGTCTGACAAAAGAAGGAGATACAGATATACTGTACCTAGAAAGCCTCACTATGTTGACAGAAAATAGCTTTCTAGTTATTTTTTACAATTACACACAACCTAGAACTGTAATACATGGCATACAGTCTGTTTAAATGCAACAGTGAGTGGAAGCGGATGCAAACAGACACAAAGCCTCCTTAAGGGTTTCAAATCTCATGTACTGATAATGCAGTGGTAAGTAAAATACTGGAGAATGGGAGCACACACTCACTCTTGCACAAACTTACACACACACACGCACACACACACACACACACACACACACACACACACACACACGCACACACACACACACGCACACACACACACATACACACACACACACAAAGACTAACAGGTCCTTTGGATGGGTCTAACTTGGTGCAGGTGGACTTTCTTCTTTCAAATTTCCTTTGGAATTTCATTACCTGTACTTGGTGCTTATCGATCCTGTTATATACACTAGACTAAGCAGCTGCTAAATTATTCAGTCTGGTTAAATAGGCCTGTTCCATTATTCAGAAGTGTGGCACAGTGTAATTAATATTGTAGAGATATGTGACAGGCCGCGTGGCATTTCATTTAGTGACAGCACATTGTTCGCTCTCCACTTACACTTTATCTCCTCTCCCCATCTTTGTCACTATCTTCGCTCATGGTCCTGTGTTCTGTCTTTCTCTGTTAAATCATTTTTGAGATGTATATTCCCATTCACTCCTTTTCTTGGTCCCTTTTATTCTAACTTTATGCTCCTTTTCTATTTTTGACTTTCCTTCTCTATACCTCCAATTTTTGTTCTATAAATCTCTTTCCCTCTGTTTTCCTCAACCCCATGTTTTCAGCCTCCACTTTTCTTGGTCCGTGATGGTTGTGTGGACAATTTGGTGGCAATTTAAACAGCACTTGAGAATATTCAACAAGTTGTGTAGTTTGAGTGTGTATTTTGTGCATACACGCTTTATAGAGTGCCTTGTCCACTTTCACCTTCCAAATTGACACAAGCATTGCTATTTGTACCAGTTGTAAAAAAGTATTCAAACTGAATGTTCATTAACTATATCTACTGTATGAAGTGTGTATTCAGATGTTTATAGAATTAAATAATTTATTAAAAACAGATAGAAAGAGATTTAAAATCTGTGATATGCACTTTGTCTCATATTTACAACAGCGTCACTCAGAAATGTCTTATTTTGCAATTTGGTCATACCCAAAGGCTGCAGATGCTAAAGCTGGTGACATGCTAATATGAATCATGAGGCAAAGATTCTGTTCATAACGTTTATGGATAGAATTTGTAGGTGCAGCTGAGGGGTTGAGGGGACCCGTTTTGGTGGCCTCACGATTGGGTCTGTGCTTTCACAGATGATGTGGTTCTGTTGGCTTCAAACGGCTGCGATCTCTGGTTCTTGCTGAAGCGATTCGCATCTGAGTGTGAAGCAGTCAGCAACTCAAAATCTCAGACCATGATCCCCAGCCGGAAAAGTTTGAGGTTCGTCTTCAGGTTGGGAATGAGGTCCTGCCCAAGGTGAAGGAGTTCAAGTATCTCAGGGTCTTGTTCACGAGTAAAGGAAGGTTCAAGCGGGAGATTGATTGTCTTATCACTGAGGCACCTGCAGTGATGCGGACTCTGCATTAGGGATGGGCAATATGTTCAAAAATATCATATCATGATTTTTTTGTTATAAAATCACAATTTCACAAGTCTCTGGTCAGTGTAATCAAGCAATTTCTGTTTTTAAAACAATCCTAAGGGGAATTTTAAAGAACAGAAGATAAGAAAGAACAGATTTTAATTTAAGTAGGGGCAGTTTTTATAACATGTAGACAGAAAATAAAGAAACTAAAAGGCCCATTTATGCTTTCTTTTGCTCATAAATAGGCACTTCCGTTTCAAAAGTCGTCATGCATGGTTGTCCTCATCATGGTTGTACTGTATCTACGGTATATGAACCTCATGCTTCCATGTCTTTTATCTGTTGTTATGGTGGACCGCCACCAGGAGGTGGTGCTGAGTTAACCCTTAAAAACAAAGCGGCCGCCTGCAGCTGCTAGAGGTTCCCAATTAGCTTGATCACGATTTAAACCATCATAAAACCAAAACTATAATAGCTACAGTGATAATTTTTTAAGCTGAAAGCTAAAAATTTCGGCGTTCTAATGAGGCCATCGGCACGATTTGATGACGTCATTGTGTTGCGCTGCGTGCGGTACAAAACGTAGACGTAAACGTAGACACCAGGTGCCGCCAAGATGTCTCGGGGGGAGGGAGCACTCTGTTGAGGAGCAGCCACGATTGTCAGATAGACAGAGAGATAGATTGATAGAGAGAATACATTAGTCTTTCATCCTAAGTGTATTTTAGATAGTTTACCCGGCTTTCAGGAGGCTAGTTTTCATCACAATCAGTCAGTAGTTTTAGCAGAAGTTACTGGGTTTTTCTACATTTCCTCACCAGGGTGAGCAGAGTTTCTCATTTGTTTATGTTAGTTGTAGGTTTCTTTATCTTAATGCAGGTTAGATAAGTCTAGGAATTATTTCCTCTTTTTCTTTTCTTTACACATAAGGAGTCAATGGTGCAGAGGAAATACTCAGGGATATAGCATAATAGGATAATGTGCATACAGGCCTACTTATACAAAAGAGCATTGTGTAGCCCATTATATAAAAAATGGCTTCAAAAACTAAAAGGCTTACATTCTTTAAATAAATCACTGACTATTTTATATTTTTCTGCATTTATATGTGTTTTAGTTCAGGGTTTTTGTTTCCTTATTGAGTAACAATAACCCCACCTACTATCTTGACAAAGGAAAATGCTGGAATTTGAATTTGTATTTTTTAGGCTTCCAAGCTCTACATAGTATTTATTTTGTTTCTATATTTTTAATATTCTAGGAATGTAAGACACTTAAACTTCTCTTTCAAATGAAACAACAGAAGAAAAAATGCCCATGTACAATAGGCCTCTGTCAGTTTTTGTATTGCAGATTAAATCAATCAAAACGCCTTTGTACTCTGCTCCTAAAAAGGAGTATATCTAAAAAAACTAGAAGAGATAGATCTTTGAAACAAATTGCATAGTTTAAAGGACTATTTTCTTTATTTTTGTACATTAGGAAATGTTTTGGATTACCAAGTTTTGTAATTTTATTTAGTACAATGTGCTAAATCTTTTTTCAAATTTTGTGTATTTTTTATATTCAAGGCATAATTTCAACACTTTCGTAAATTATTATTTCTCATTGACTCATATAATCCTTTTGAATAAACTGTACAGATCATAAAAATATCAAACACTTGAGCATACTCCAAGAAATTACTCCACAATTAACAAAAATAGCAGTGTAGTCACAGGCGGACCTTTTGTATTACAGTTTTTATAGGGTTAATAGTTATCCCCGCGATCCTAAGAACCCTTAGCGGCAGTAATGCGTCATTATAAAGTTGTTTTTAACCACACAACACACACTGATCACTAGCAAAGCTTTATTTCTAAAGCTTGTGTCATTTCTACTGTTTTTGTCCTCGTCTTCATTCTTCTTCTACAGTTTTTTTCTTCCCGTTCTTCGTCTCTTCTTTCCTCAGTTCTTTCCGCTCAACACTGCCACCATGGTTTCCGGTGGTATTACTCCACCTTCTGCTTCGACTGACGGATGGTTTTGTCGATGCATAAGCATAGAACTGCAATGTATAGAACTGCAATGTATAGAATGTGACCTAAATGATACATACGATATCCTCATTCTGTTAGATCGTCTACACCTTCTAATCTTTCACGATCTAATATTGTCATATCACACACCCTTATTCTGCATCGTCCATCGCGGTGAAGCTGGAGCTGAGCCAAAAGGCAAAGCTCTCGATTTACCAGCCGATCTACGTTTTTCTACCCTCACCTATGGTCATGAGCTCTGGGTATCGACAGAAAGAGCATGTTAGCGAATATAAGAGTTTCCTCTGCAGGGTGGCCAGGCTCTCTCTTAGGGTCATTTATGTACAATATGAGTACTCACTATTTTAAACCTTCTTGGTCCATTGAAAACCAGTGGTGTTTGGATCAGATGACAGAAGTCTATGTACATTTTGTCTTTGAAATAATTGCCTGGTTTTGTAAGAATTGTTGATGTTGTAAGTGAAAAAGCAACCCAGAGGAGGAGCTACAGTTATGTATTGGTTACTGTGAGCTGGGAACTCGTAGCAGCTCACATTCTTGGCCTTGTTCTCGTTTCTTTATTCAGCCAATTAGGAGCCATCTCTTCTTGTTCTCGTCAATGCTCCTCCTCCACTCTTGTCAAAGTTCTTTGACAAAACAGTGGAGAGGAGACTTCAAAAGACTCTATTGTCTTGTTTTTCCCCCTCTTCTATATTTTTGAAACCCAGAGTGAAACTACAGAGGTGCTGAAATGACAGCCCATCGAGCTAAAAAGGCCTGATGCTTTGTGTGTGTACTGTGTATGAACATGCACCAGAAAATAGCATTTGAGTGATCATTAATAGAATTTGCTTCTTTGAAATACTAAATAAGAACTAATTTATAACTTATATGTAACTTTATGCAGTATTAGCTGTATTTCCATTTAACATTCAGCTGTTTGAGTTCTGGCTCATAGGTGGTGGTTGGTGTGGGATTACTGTTTTAAAGTTTAGGAGCCAGTCTAGACACCAGACAGTCTAGTGTATTTTTGCCTGTCTTTGATTTAGTTTCTGTTTCTATTTTTCCATACTACTTGTCCTTTGATGCTTTTGTTATCATGCCTTCCATTTTGGCCTAGTCTGTTGTTGTTTTTACTGTCCCCCCTTTGGGGATTTTAGTCATACTTTTCTTAGTTGCAACTTGTTAAGTAAGATAACCCTAGGTTTATGACCTGATGTCTCTTTGTTTTGTATTTAGTCACAGGTTATGTTAAGGTGGCAGGAATTTGTGTAAAAACATGTCAGTGCCCTTTTCAAGACACTGTGATCCTCCACATATTGATTTATCACAGCTTAAAAAAAGCACTAACAGGAATACTTTTTTTTTACTTGACTTTGTTCAATGTTGCCATTTTTGTTTGATGAGGCATTGTTGCAAAGATGCAGAGACAGACAAACCACAGAAAACCACTCCAAGATAAGACTGACACTTTCCCAATGTTGATTTGATGCCAAAGAATATGTGAGATTGTCACAGACTGAGACAGCTGATTAAGATGCACAGATGTGCATTTTTTTGGTTTCAGTTTCAAATAGCTGCTTATTTAGTCTGCAAGTCCTGTTCAGATGTGATTCTTTAACATGGCAGTACATTTTTAGGCTTACATTCTTGCCAGATTAATCAACATCTGATGCATTCTCAGTTGGCAAATGTGCCACTGGGACCTGTACAAAAAATCAGTGTTCTTCCCTATGTGATCATTTACTTTTTGGCTGTTATATATTACATAAAATATGCCAAGAAAGAAGCACATTCATGCATTTAAAGATATCTTTGTGTTTACATTAGAAATACTGACAAGAATACTGTAAGATACTGTGAGGGTTTGGACCCAGAGCACCCAGATTCAAGTCTCTGCACTGGTTATAAAGATGGACCCCAATGGGTCCTTGAGCAAGGCCCTTAATTAACCCTCAACTAGTCCCTGAGCGCTAAAAACTGGCAGCCTACTGCTTCCAGCATACCAGATGGGTTAAATGTAACAAAGGAATTTCCCATAAGGGTTGGTAAGAATATAATAAAATTAAATCAACATATCTACAAATGAAAGGATTTGATTTTTCTTAGAACCATGGCATACTTTTTTACTCTAAACGTGTCAGATTCCTGCTCCTGCTCCTTTTGTTTGCATGATGTGTTGATGCCGGTTGAACAGCCAAACTGGCTTCCTTTATGAAACTATTTATGGCTGATGAAATAATTTATTTAGATCTTTTAAATCCATTAACTTTGACAAAGAATGTGATGCTATATGGCTTGTGTTGCCCAGGCAGTCACCAAAAATGTTGTTAGATTACAAGTAGTTATTAAAAGGTAAAGAATGTAGTGTTATAATTATGGAGTTGTGTAAGGAGCTTTATATGGGAGATATATGCACTCATAAGGATGCCAGGCAGCCAGTCACAATGTAAGACCAAAATTCACTGTAGTCTGAAATTGCTTGTTAAGTTTATATGCTTCCCATTTGCTGAATGTGTTTTGTTCAACAGGCCAAGTGCACTTTATGTGAACTGGAAATGTCCATGAATGCAAATATGTGTGTGAATGTGTTTGTTTTTTTGCTACTCCTTTGATAGATATATGACCCTCAGGTCTATCTGAGCAACTGCTATGCGTCTATCCAGAAAAAAAAAGATTAAATACAGTATAACTGTTGTTTTTCCATTTAACAATTAATAATTTTTCAGTAAACAAAACATTTAAAGGTATCCCAATAATTGTTCAACTTTGTGAGGTTTTTACTTTGGGGTACAAAAAATCAGGGCTATCTTCAGTCAGCTATCAGGTTTGAGCTGCTCCCTGATGCATTTTCATCCTCTGTGAGATTAGAACTGTTAATTTCTATTAGTTAATAATATTGTGTGATCAACATTTTTAAGAGGCCCATTTAGCTGATTACTCTTTGTTTTCATTTAAAAAAGAGAGGTTTCTTTGCTGTCTGAGGTAGCTACACTGAAAGGATTTATACAGTCTGGACACCCAGTAACAGTGTGTGATGTGTGCACCTGCTTTTCTTTGTGTGTTGAGTTGTTAGTCTAACCCATTTTTCCTAAAACAGTACAATTTTGGAAAAGTACAGGAAACTGAAGTACAGTAAAAGTCACTCTTCCAGTTCACGTGCCACTGAAGTCTCCTAATTTCTGTTATCCTTTAAACCTTCTCCACCTGTCTTTGCCTATCCTCTCCCCTGCTTCTCTTTGTAAACTCTAGATATTGTTCACACAGGACAGCATGTGAAAGTGGGAAGTGGCTATTTTTAGAAGGGTTATGTTTCTTGTGAATTAAAAGGCACTCTACCGTGAGCCGATTTACTTATGCTTGTACGAACAGATTTCTTAAGCGTATTTCTGAGCTGAGTTGTTTTCAGACCGGGTAGATTTATTCTTACACAAAACAGTTGTTCTCATGTATTGTCATACCTTTTTTTTCATTCTTGTCCTCTCCCCCACACACATTTAGTAAATGTAATTATCGCAGCTTGTCTTTGCCGAATGCACCAGATGTTATCCTCCTGTACAACTAAATACTGCAGTCTCTCAGTTCTCTCGCTCTGAATGATAAACACTTAGCAGTTTGACAAAGTGTGAAAAAAAGCATAGCATTAAGCCATTATTGTGTTTAAAAATGTATATACTCTTCTTGAAAAGAACTATTATTCATTTATCAAGTCACTTTGTCACAAGGTAAAAGCAAGATTAAAAAAAAGAGGCATTGCAGGCCATTGTTTGGTATTCTAGCTGGTTTTATTTTAGATTTGGCTTCAGGTTGGTAAATTCGGTGTATTTGTTACATTCTGCATCTGCCAGATTGCTAATTAAATGTTTTCCCACTGTGTTTTTTAGTTAGTCTATTTTGACCCTCTAACATTTTGAACATAGGCAGAGTAAGTGACTTATTTACTAAAAACATGGCAAACCATGCAGAGTAGGTTACTATGCATATTTTAATTGTAATATTTGAAAACATCTGTAATGGTTTACAACAGTTTGTCTCATTGGACATTGATACATTGCACTACAGAAAAACAAACAAAAAGCTTATGTTATTCACAGTAGCAAAGTAGTTCTGCTTTCCCTTGAATAAGAAAAAGGACAGCTACAATAAATATAAGCAAAATAAATCAATTTTGAAAAATGAACTTAATGAAAATGATATATTCTTGAATTTGAGGTATTTTCTCTGTCTGTTCCCCATCAAATCAAAGACCTAAAAAGATTTGAAGAGAATTTGAAAGCATTCAGATTCGTAAATGGTCTCAGATTTGACGAAATGCCGTCAAACATCTCTTTTTCTTGCCTGGTCAAGTGAGTTAGCCTTTCTTTGGAAATTAAAACGTTTTGGAAATTAAAACGTCTTTGGAAATTAAAAAAGGGATGTTTCTTACATCTTACAAGGGAAGATCGTGAAAACACAGCAAAAAAAACCATTAAGAATAACATACTGTTTTTACAAACACAGTGGATCCACTCCTGGTAGCATGTAATGTTTCTTCAATTACAGAAACTTGGGTTCCATTTGAGCACTTTATTATTGAGCAGGAGGAGATGTAGCAGCACTGTACACATTAGCGTTCGTCTCGTCCTCTGCAGCTGCCCTCTACTGGATGATGGCATACAAAAAGGTTTTTAAAAGAGTCCAGTTAAGTATTATTACAATTATAATTATTTTATTGTATTTAACTATATTTATATTGCTTAACAATAGGACATCACTGAAGCTGCTGAAAAAACAGCTTTCACTCTGTATCACTTTATCCATTCATTTACAGATTTCTCATCCCTCATGTTGAACATGAAAAAATGATGTTGCGGCCCTGTTGTTGAGCAACACCCTCTTCATGAGCCAGCACTTCATCAATTTCTAATTGCAGCTGAACAAAGCCTGCATGAACTGAAGTGTGGCACATTAATAACCTATTATTTATCAATGAGTTAAAAAGCTCTGGTGTCTGGCTGTGAGACTGATATTGATATCCAAAGTCTGGGTTTTGGATGATCTATTTCAGATGTGAGGTAATTGAAGTCGTTCTTTTTCTTTTTCTTCCACTCTCTGCACTGGTATGTTACGTATCTTTAATGCTTTTCACTTTTCACCCTTTCTTACTCTCCCTCAAAACATGATTTTCTCATCACACTTGTTAAGACCTTTCCAACTGGGCCTTTCCTAATCTATCTGTACAGATGTCAGCTTCAGCATTTATTTGCCTGCAACTCTTTGTCTGTCTTTCTTCCTCTGTAAATTCCATTTTTCCAATTACAGCCATCTTATTGGCATGACCGCTGAGACAGATGGAATGCATAATATCTTGCCTCTCCTTCACATCTTCCTGCCGTTCTTCTTGAGAGGATCCATTAAATGCACACACTCCTGCCTCCCTCCTTACCTCCAGCTCTTCCTCTGACCTTTTGTTCAAGCATTTCATCGTTCCTCTCCTCTTTATCGGGATCCTCTCTCAATATCTCTTTCCTTCCCTCCTTCCTTCCTACCACTTCACCTAGACTGACCTCGATGCATTGTCTTCTGCCCTGCTGTCTTTTCCTTCGAAGAGCACCTGGCATTAGCGTATGCACACACACATGCACACACACATGCACACACACATGCTCACATTTGGTCTTTTGTTCACATCAGCTATGCTTCTTGTTATCTGCTATTGGTCTGAGTAATGTGCATGTATGTGTGTGTGTGAGTGTGTTTATGCGTCGCATCAAAGGGAGCTGGAGCATCATGGTTGAATAGAACAAGGTCAAGTTGACAGAGGGGCAGACAGATGATGTGAGGCACATGACTGCTGCGCTGTATGGCCTTGTCTTCGCCGGTTCTCCCTGTCCTCTTAAAGACAATGTTTTTGTCCCCTGCTCGCAGTGTTTTTTGTTCTCTCATACAACCACTGAAGCTGAAGAACGGAGACTCTGCCTTCTTTCTCTCCTCGTAATACTCGCTCTGCTCCTGAAAGCCACATTGACAAGAGTAACCATATGTTACACCCAAGGTGCTTCGTGTGGCATATGCTATGCAAACAAAGCCTCGCACACACGCAATGAAAGCAGCCGGACCTCTTGTGGGATCCCGAAACCTCACCAGCTGTTACCGTCCTTTTTCTTGTTTTCTCTGTGTCTTTGCCGTACTCACGTTTTATTTTACTTGTCTTAACAGATGTTTGTGTCATTAAGAGACCCAGGGGTCAGTGGAAATTATGATGAAGGAAGTGGAAAGTATAAATCTAAGTCATCAGTCATACTTAACAGACGCATGAATTCCTTCACGTTGGCACTAGCGATGATATGTCAGCGAGCGCTATGCAGGACTTAAAGGATCAAGGGGGTGGGATGCTGTAAAAATATGAGCTTACGTGTGAGATAGCAGGAGCTCATAGTTTTCATAGCAGGGAGCCCAGTTTAATTCAGATTCATAGTATTATATTTCAGAGGGGAGATTTGGAAATCTCCCAGAAGGGGAGTGTAGTTTAAAATGAGAATTTTTTAAGAGCAATTGAAAGTGATCTGATAGGTTTAAGGTAGTCTATATTATTTTTAACATGTTGAACATCAGTACTGTCCAACTGAGATCCTCTGTTGTACAGTTGAATCTGTCTCATACTGTATAACTAATGTCAGAATAACAAAGCAAACTTGATTGCAAGTTCATTAGTAAACTAAACAGTTACAAACAGCGGCTGTAAGCAAGTTACTGTTTTTTACAGCTTCATACTGAGAAGTGTGTGTATTTGTGTGTGTGCAAGCATGGATTTACCCTGTGTGAACAACACTTTAGACCCTAATCAAGGTATCAATATGTGCTCTTGTAACTCTGACTGCTCGCTGATGTTTTGTTGGGTTCCAAATTAAAGTTGATTGGGAATCTTGTTCAAATTAGATGAAGCGCTGCACCAACCACTCCAACAGCCAGCTAACTCACCACCACTCACCAAGATAGTTTACACCCTACCTATAATATACAGATATATGATGGTTCACCATTTTTGACCAGGGTATTTTCTTTTTGCAATTTCTCCTTATTAGCACATAAAAACAGAATTTCTCAAGGCCGTGATGACTATACATTTATATCAGTATGTTAATGTTAGAGAATTTGGTAAACTTGAGTCTCTGCCATGGAGATTTTTGTACGAGGCTTCATATGTCTGCTGGACTGTGACGTGATTTCTGTAATGATGGTGTGATTGTGTCAGGGAACAAAATGTCAGGCCGGAAGTCCTCCCAAGGTTTTAATATTTAGGAGCTTTACTGTTTGGGAAGATGAGATATGATAGTATTGCAGCAAACCACAGAAATATTTACAAAAGAAGGAGAACGGTGTTTTTTCAAGCAGGATGGTTATTATAGCAAACAAACAGGTGAATCTCAACTAGTGACCATCATGTTAAAAAGTACTTTTCCCAGGGTTTCCTGTTGTATTCTGAATCATGTTTATTTGCTCTAGTATAGGAGGTCATACAAAAAAAGGCCTTGATGAATAGACTAGACTCATGAAATATTACAAGATTGTCTGTGTGAAATAAACTATTACTTGTCTGTTCTCTTTTTCTCTTCTTCTCTTCTTCTTCTCTTCTCTTCTCTTCTCTTCTCTTCTCTTCTCTTCTCTTCTCTTCTCTTCTCTTCTCTTCTCTTCTCTTCTCTTCTCTTCTCTTCTCTT
>JAVQJG010090427.1:0-14067 GCA_036024015.1 Craterocephalus amniculus | reverse complement strand
CAACCCCTCGGTCGTGAAATTTGTTTGACTGTCTCTGTGTGCAGCCCTGCGTTGGACTGGACTGGTTACCTCCCCCCCCCCCCCCCCCCTTACACCTGATAATAGCTGGGATAGACTCTGGCCCACCCACTATCCTGAACTGGCTCAAGCTGTACAGAAAAGGGATGGATGGATGGATGGAGATCCCTGCATCCAGTTCACAGATGGGTGGGTACAGGATCATACTATCAATAATACTGCAGATGTACATGTAATACTGATCTTTCTCATTTTATTTGAACTCACCTGCAACTGTAGCGTTTCTATAATTCATTTGAATGGATTTATTGAATGAAACACTGATCCATCAATTTTCTGCCGCTTATCCGGGATCGGGATAACGGAAGCACAGACTTCCCTCTCCTTGGCCAAATCAGCCAGCTCATCCGGGGGGATCCCGAGGCGCTCACAGGCCAGCCGAGAGATATAATCCCTCCAGCGGGTCCTGGGCCTACCCGGAGGCCTCCTCCCGCTGAGACGTGCCCGGAACACCTCCCTAGGGAGGCATCCAGGCAGCATCCTGACCAGATGCCTGAGCCACCTCAACTGGCTCCTCTCGATGCGGAGGGGCATCGGCTCTACTCCTCACTCTATGTCTAAGGGAGTATCTTATACGCTTGTACCTGCGACCTCGTTCTTTCAATCACCACCCAAAGCTCGTGACCATAGGTGAGGGTAGGAACGTAGATCGACCGGTAAATCAAGAGCTTCGCCTTCAGGCTCAGCTCCCTCTTCACCACGACGGACCGATACAGAGCCCGCATCACTGCAGATGTCGCGCCGATCCGCCGATCGATCTCCCGCTCCATCCTTCCCTCACTGTGAACAAGACCCCAAGATACTTGAACTCCAACATCTTAGACAGGGTCCATTTCCAACCCAGAGGGGGCACTCTGCCTTTTTTAGTGAAGTACAGTAGAGTACACTACTCCTTTTTTGGAGTTGCTGTTTCTTATCCCAACCTCTTCACACTCGGTTGTGAATCACTCCAGCTGGAGATGACAAAGCTAACAAAACCACAGCATCTGCATAAACCAGAGACTCAAACCGAATCCCCTCAACACAACCGTAGAAGTATTTATTCTTTTAACAGAAAAATGTCAAAGATTATTAGTTTGAGTATTGTAAAGTATTGTAGCACATTTTACATCAGTACTTGTATGTACAAACTCCATTTCTTAAAAATGTGAATGCCTAAGTATTTAATACAAACTTGTCTACTTTAAAAAAAGAGGTAAGCGAGTAGAAGATGGAATAAACCGAATATATAAGAAACACTCTGGAAGTTAAACAACAGCAGATTAAGTGGTGGCAGGTGAGGTTGTCAAGATTGGGTATAAAAGTAGAGGCTGTGTTAAATAAAGGTTCACATTAATTAATATCATTAATTGATCACAAAATGCATCAAAAAACTTAAAGCTAATAGATTTTACAACTTTTATAGAATAAGATTTGTACAATATACAGTTTTTAAGAGGAAACCCATTGGGAAACAAAACTGGTTTGCTCAGTGAAAATTGTCAGTCATCCAAGTCAACTCTGAAGGCTCTGCTTTAATTGAACATAGCTTCAATTAGCTACAATGTTCTGCAGTTACACTTATTTCAATTCAGTAAATATTTTTGTAAGTTGGGATAATGTCTGGTTAATGCTGAATGATAAAATGTGACAGTGGTAGTGTCTTTGGTGTCCAGTCCATGTAATATAAATCAATATGGTGATACTGAATGAGGAACAGAACAAAGAAATTTTTTTTTTTAGTTAAGGAGAGTCCTGACTTTTCTCTTTTCTGTGTATTGCTTCTTTTATACTCCATGGTACGTTGTATGTATGTACATCTATGTAATAGGAATCATAGGAAGCAAAAAAGTCAAAATCATTCTTCATCATTTTGGAGTTTCAAATATCATGTGTGTTATTTAGTTTTTATTGTTTATCACCTTTAAAAATCTACTCATACGCACTTTGTCACACTAAGCTGAGTCATGCCGAAGCATCTTTTTGGTTCTGTATTGGTCAACAGCCAGTAGCCTATTGGCTGTGGAACAAATAAAAAAACATCTACAGTGAATCCAAAGAAGTGACTCAAAATAGAGACAATTATGCTGCTGGAAGTAGGGAAATATAGCAGCTTCACGTTCAGTTATTGTGAACAAGATCTTCCTTTTGGACAAAAAAGACAACCAAAAACAAGGTAAGTAATGGTTTGTTTTTTTCTCCTCTTCCCCCATTTTGTCTTATTATGATAGTTTATTTATTTTTTCATGTATTTCAAAACAAATATTTCACAGCTGTTTTTAGTAATACATTTGTTGTCTTTACATAAAGATGCACTAAGACTTGCCCGAACAAAGAAAAAAAAAAAGGAAAAAGAGATATAAAAGTACACCAATAACTAGCCATTATTTAACATTAAATGTGAGGTATTCTTTCCTAAGAAAACAACATAAAGTGCACTTTGTGATTACGACCTATCGAGAGGAGGGGGTGTATAATAATTGCAAAAAATGCAGGACATTTCTAGTACCTGAAATTTTAGTAAGGTTAAATTAGAGAAAAAATGTAACTCATCATTTAAAACACACACAAAAAACATCTTGAAGTGACTACAGGAGACAACTGTAAATTCTAAATTTCCAAGATATAATTACAAACCTGCAAGCTAATTAATTAGGTATGCCTGTAGAATCATATTTGGGTTAATATCTTAATCTTCTGCTATAACTTCTATAAAAACGTCTATACTCTATTTCTAATTGCGAAAAATAGAAGGTTGTCACAATATATTTCAGTCTTGTTAGCAGTGGTGTAGCTGAACTGTCCAGCATTATAACCAAACATGTCTGAACCTAATAAAAGGAATAAAAAGGACTAAAACCTGGCAGCTCCACTAATGATGATGTCGAGTGGATCACCACTTTTAATCATGATCTCTGCAATACACAAATGTTTAATAGTACATCTATGATAAGATGAAGAATATGAGCTCCACCATAGTAGCTGCAGTGTTGTAGATTATGTAGGTGTCTTGCAGAGCGAGTTTCTGTCTTAACGAAATGCCATCATAATATCTGCTTTTCATATTTGCGACATATTTCAGGTTTAAATACAATAATGTTGGGTTACAATAGATAATTGGGATTATGCTTTTTGGGTCAAAGCAGATACTTTTTTGTGAAAAGGAAGACGGTAGAGGTTAGAGTGTGCAGCAGTTATTCATCTACAAACATCAAAGTGAATCCTGCACAAGACGGGTGCATGTACCTTAGTCCTGCCGCATGAAGTCAAGAGAGGACAATGAGGGAACAAAGATGCACGGGTTGGAGCAGGTGTCCAGGGTGGCAGGGCATAAACTGGGGTGTAAAGGAGAACTCCTCCTCCTCAGCTGGGTTTCAGTCAGTCAGTCAGGATTTCCTCCATGTCAATCCTCGTCTGTGAATCAGTGCATAAGAGAGGGGGATGAAGGCAGAGCAAGGAGGAGAGACAACTCACAAGGCATCCAAAGAATACATCTAAAGAAGCACTTCATCTCGGTTTGCGTTGTCTTCCTTTACTCCAGATCACTTCTGTTCATTTTTACTTTTATTAATGTCATTTTCATTGAATCCCATTGACTTTCCTGTCTCAGTTTTAGTACAATCACATTAGAGACATTTAACAGGCAAAACAGGAGGTGGTTTTTACTGTGAAGTTGCAGGAAACTGAAATAGTTCAATGAAAATGTGTAGCCACAGTAAACTGGAGGATGGATTGAAAAATCTCTACCTTCTCACCAAGGTAACTGAAAAACTGTCCACGCTGTATACTGCATGAAGCTGCATGAAGCTGCACCATGGCGGCATTTTCATTACTAATTTTGCCATGTAAACTAATAAGACACTTTTTCTGATTTCTGGCAAAGCGAGTGTGTTAAGCTTAGAGTAAATGACTTTGTATATTTCTTTACATGTATATTTAGAATTCTAACTTGTGTTTAATTTTACCTTTTACTTCCAGTTTTACAATGAAACCTATTTTAGAAATTATTAAACTGATCCTGTTCATAATAATTTGCCAGGGAACTTGTTTGAAACAGGTCAGCAGATCCAAAATGAACTTAATTTCAGCAAGCGGTCTCATATACAAAATGTAGTATCTTAAAGACTGAAATCTGAACTGCCTTACTAATCAACAATGATCATGACTAACTTTAGATGTAAGATGACTTGTGCAGCATTTTATTTGCCATTGTGTGTGGACAGAAGATTGAAACAGTCAATTTTCCCTTTGTGTAAGCTGTTATAATGTTTGCAGGACCTAATATGGCTAAACTTTATCATTATTATAATTATTATTATTATTATTGTCTGTTTTAATGGATGTTTAAGATGTTACACGAAATCAACTATTCCTACAAATTTATCCTGGTTATTTAAGAAACATAACAATATATTTGAACTTAAAATAAAACCTTTTTTTTTTAAATCACCAAAAATCCCCCATAATTTTTCATTCCTGCTTGAAGAGATGGACTAATTCGTAAAAAAACATTCCAGGTTGTTATTTTACCAAACTGTACAAAGCAGTTTACGACTGTGGTTATGTATTGTGGACTATAAAAACTGCTTAATATATTGATGCAATCATGCCGAAATCCAAAGCACTCAACAAATTTTGTCCATAGCAATGAAACTCCTTATGTCAACTTCTCTACATTCAATTAACAGAAACTAAATTTGCAAAAATAACTGACAAGCTGCAGCTTCACATACAGCACATGCTTCGACAAATGAGAACTCCCGGTCACAGAACTGGAGTTAGCTCTATGAATGACAGGCAAAACAGACAAAAAAAAAATTGTGTAGACATATGCTTGAACTGTATGTTCTTCATCACATATGTGCCTCTGTATGCGTGTACGTGTGTGTGTGTTTAATCTTTTGTGCGGGCCTACAGCTCAAGCGTATTAAACGTTGCTCAGCTAAAAATAAATAAAGGGCTCCAGAGAGGAGCGAAAAGCATTGTGCGCTGTGAGTCACGACCAGGAATGGTGGTGACGATACACTCCCTCCACTGCACACACACACACACACACACAGTCTCACACACAATCACACTTCTCCTTCCCATTCAAGCTCTTAGAGAGAGTACCATCCTGTTGCCAACACCATGACATCAAGACCTCCAGAAGCCATTCCAATAAAGGAGACAAATATGTTAAAACATTTTGAAACAACAACATTAATCGATGATAAAAATAAGAAAAAACTTACTTGTTTAGAAAAATAAAGAAAAACATCTCTGTAAGAGTTGCCTATTTTGTGAAACCTCTCTTTTATAATACTTAGTGATTTGTATAATAGATATTTCGCGATTAAAGAAATTACTGAGTTGTGAGTGAACAAAATTGCACATGAAACGATGCTTTTCTGGTCTGTTCTGTACACTGCTTCTGAGTAAATCTGTAATGGACAAAGACCTGGCAAATCCTCACTAGAAATACTGTGTCATTTCAATTACTGTACTTCCAAAAACAATTATTCTTAATCCTACTTTTAAAATCATATTTTACGCATTAAAGGGATGCAGAATTTCTCCAGTTTAGCGCAGTATTGATTGCTTGTATTACTTTTGCATTCCTGGATCAAACTCTGCAGAATAATTATGAAGTTATTTGTTATGCACGTACATTATTTTCTTTCTTCATGGTTGCCATTTTACAATCGATGAATATGTTTTCAGGATACCTATAAAATATGAATCATATGATTTGCAGCGAACATGAGATCTTATCTTGAGAGAAAAAGCAGATTATAGTGTTCTTCTTGGTGAAGGAAAACAGAAAAGATTACCCAGTATGTTACCTTGTGTGATTGACCACAATCTAAAAATGGCCAGGTTAGGTCATGGTCTGACCCAAGAAAAAATGTCAAGCGCTGTGACTGAAACGCTTCACAGAACTCATCCTCCAATTTTCAAATTACTCCTATTCTGTTTTAATAAGGAAAAACCACTTGCAAAAAGAACTCATTTCTTAGTTATTCCTGACATCTTGGAACAGTCGGTCTATGTTTGTGAAAATGCACCACTCAAACAAAAACTAAAATGAATAATTTTAACCCCTTTTTTCTTTGTCATCTTTGCAAAACAAAATATGATGTTATGTATTACCTCTTTTTAAACTAATACTTCCAGCATCATGCTTCACATCAACATCTGTCCAATTCAACACACAGAATACGTATATTTACACATACTGTACACAGTCAAACTACAAAAATTGAGCACAAATTACATTTTTCTTCAGACATAAATACTGTTTAGGTACAACCTCAATTTAATTAGTGAAACTGACTGAATTTCAACAGTAAATACTGACTGGCTGACATTAGCACCTCATCTAATTCAAGAGAAGTAAACCTGCTGAGAAGCCAGTTTTCAGTCCAACAGTTTAACGAGGGAGAAAGTTCAAATGTGATATTGTTTAATACAGTTACAACCCAAACACGTGGAGGCAACCTCACACAATATGTGCAAACTGATCCCACGTAAGTAATTTACATTACATTTACATTACTATCATTTAGCTGACGCTTTTATCCAAAGCAACTTACAACTGAGTTTTACCAGCGGTGCCATCACTGGAGGCAAGGGGGGTAAGGTGTCTTCCCCAAGGACATGATGGGTGACTGAGGTGGCAGTGGGATTTAAAGTAGCAAAAAGCGAAAATTCATAATTTCGAGATTTAAGGGTTAAAAAATGTGAATGTGAAGAACTAGAGGTGTAATTTCGTTTGGTGTATATGACGTCACATGGTGAAATGATATTGCTTTGTGCCTCTTTAAGGTTCTATGCTTGAGAATTTGATTCAACTCAATGTAAAAATAACAATTTGCAGAAAGTGCACATGCAAACATGTCTGAGAATGGCAGGAAAGAATCTCGTCAGAAATGGAAGTTATTGATTTAAGGAAAAGCTGGAGAAAAAATCATAACATAGAGTTTTTACGTGATTATGAATCTATTTGTTACAGACGTGTACATAAGGAATCTATATTAACGTGTTGTACGTGAAAAGTTTCCCCTGATGCTTCACAGATATTTATTTGCCATGCTCTCTTACTAAAACAAAACAAAATGGTGCGATCACATTAGATCCAGGAAAACACTACTGTGCTGAGCTGAACAGTCATTTGGTTGCAACATTTGGTTTTCTGCTTGCTGAAAGACTTTTTAAACATTTAGAATTTCATATTGATATCCTTTAAAGGAGAATATCGGTTTTTTTAAACCTGGGGTCTGTTTTCATCTTTCCTTTCACACATGTCAGTGATGGAGAAAGGAATTTTCAAGATAACACCGGTATTTTGATGCAAGTTATCGCAGGATTTCGGGATACTAAAACACTGCTGCGAGATTTGGACACAGACACCAAAAGATAGCAATTGCCAGGAAATACAGATACTTTTGTTCGTTTCTCCTCTCTAGTACGTTGTCGGACACTTGTTGAGACTATCAGAGCACTTCAGTGTTTTAGGGCGAGCCTGTTTTAGGGCGACGCGGGGGGATTTGCCCAAACCTTATCATTAGCTGTGCTGCTAGTTGGCTGCCTGGCTAAACACTGGAGCTATCTTGAAATATCCTTTCTCCATCACTCACATGTATGAAAGGAAAGATGAAAACAGACCGCAGGTTCTAAAAGACTGAAATTCCCCTTTAAGTTTATCATAACAGATACTAACAGAAAAACGAATCAAATCACTGTTGTGATATCCTCAGAAAATGAATATTATTTTTTTTGTTTTTGAGGCTTCTAAAACTTTTAAAGATGCCTGCTTATATTGCAAACTATGAAATGGACTTGAATGACGACCACTCAAGCCACCACAAGAAGAGACTGTGAGGTCCCCCACAGATGTACCACCTCTGAACAACAATCTGTGGTGTCATAGTGGAATGGTAACATCTGGAACACCTGGGAAGAGAGAACGAACAACAATCGCCACTTTTAAATCCCTTCTCAAAAACTGTCTTCTCAACAATCAAATTTGTTCTCACAGCTAGATGTCCTGCAGAGCACAGCTATGTACATTTACCAATCTATAGCGGCAGCGGCGTATCATATATAGTACATCTGCCTTGCTTTTGTATTTGAGTGTTTATTCCGTTATGTTTTATTTCATACATGTTTACATATATACACTTCTCTCTTGTTCTTTTTTTTTTTTGGCTCTAGTAGCCTTTTATTGATAATGGCTAGAAAGGAAGTGTAGTTACAGAGCAGGGAGTAACATGCAGCAAGGGGCCCAAGGCCAGGACTCGAGCTTGGGCCTGTTACACCAAGAAACTACAGTTTATGAACACATATGCCCACTTTCCACTAAGAGGTATGGTATAGGTCGGTACGGTCGGGTACGCTATTTCTAGCGTTTTTTTTGTGGAACTGTCACATTAAACCGACCCGTGCCGGACCATTTTTGGGCCCCCTTGATTTGTGGGTCATCAAAAATGGAACGGTACAGTTTGGGCAGAGCTGCTGGCGTCATGACAGAAACAAAAACAAAACAACTCACAAAGCAGCGCATCCCGATGGCAGCCCGAATTTCAGTGGAAACGCTTTCCTGAATGGGCTGGACCTTTCAGGACCGAGCCGTACCCATCAGTGGAAACGAGGCAATGGTAGCCACTCCACCAGTTGAGTTTCACCCCACCCACTATCTTTTTATGTATACCTACCCTGTGTGACTGAATGGCAATTGACTGTATTGGGCAACTGTATTGGGCAACATACGAAAATTAGCTGTTAGGCTAACACTGTAGCACATTTATATTTTAGTATTTGTACCTTTTTTTTTTTCATGTGCATTTGTCCATTTTTATCATAATTTTTTCAAAGATATACATAGTATTTTCATTACATCTGCAGTCACTTACACCAAAATTCAAACACAAAACATAAACGGACTCTACAGCTGAACCAACACCTCAGGCAGTGCTCTAAAGTGTGTTAAATAACTTGACTAATTTGGAGAGGTGGTTGTTATGGAAATGGTGGTCTTCTCTGAACCACAATACCACAATATTAGGAGTGGTCTGTGTCACAAGAGGGCAACTAAATAAGTGATCCTTGCCAGGGACCACAGTCGGGACCACTGATTTAAATGTCTCCCAGTGGCAGGACCACCCATTACACTGTGGTTCTATGCAAAGACCACTGATTTAGTCACCTCCTTGTGACACAGACAACACTGTGGTAACTGTGGTGGTCCTAAGCAAAGACCAGCATCTGTGTCTCTTTAGACTGTTGTCTTTATAGTGGTCCTTGGTTGGGACAACAGACTTAGTTGCTCAGGACCACCAATCCTTAGTTAGGACCACCAATTTAGTTGGTCTAGACCACCGGTCCTTGATTCGGGCCATCAATGTAACTGGCCCATACCAACAATAGTAGTTAAAGTCCAGACAGATGTGACTTTTTTAACAAAGACCATGGGTTTTCTCCAAGCCCTCAACTAAAGGTAAAAAATCTTTTTTGCGAAGTTGTAATTGTTATGAATGGGTGAAAACAAAATAAATAAGCAATAAATTAACATTTTTGTTTGGCAGCTATGTTGGCCTACCAGACTCTGAAGTCTGGTAAATTTAATAAGGTCTTAAAACACTTATATTTGTCACAAATTTTAATCACGGTATCACACTTTTCTGTTTTTCTTTTTTCAAAATATTTTCTCAAATACACTGATGGTCTTAGTGATCTATTTGATTTATGCATAACTCACCGAATGCATTATCTTGTCTTTTTCTTTCCATTACAGCACGTTGGGTTGACTCATATATGAAGACGAATGATAATTACATTTGCCTTAGCCTACTTCTAACATATATGACCTCAAATTTTCTTTTCTATAAAATAAGAAGTATTATCATGCCAGCATACTTCAAGTCTTCCAGAAAAGGGTGATGGGTCTTATATCTGGAAAGAAATCTAGTTCAAAAGAAATCTCTAAATAATTATTAAAAATAATTTTAAATTATGGTAAAAATGTCTAATGACATCAATAAAAAATAATGACTTGTGCCCACAGGATATGAATGGTGGCCATGAGATAATTAACTACCTCCTTCTAACACATTATTTAACTCTTGGCCACGCATCATCTTGTGGTCATGTGTAAACATCACAAGTTATTTTTTTTCTGTGGACATCAGCGGATGGCCTCCATAAATAAGTGCTAGGCCTACGTTGTAAAGATTCTTAAACAATTACATTTTGCTTACTCAGCAAATACGGCCTGCGTTCAGACTGTTTGATACAAAGTATCACAAAGATCAAAAATCTCATCTCAAGATGTGCAGGTAAATTTGCAGCTGCACAAATGTAATGTGAATGAGTGATATGTCAGGGGAAAATTAAAAAGAAAACTTTTTGAAACAGAAAATTTTCAACTAAATATGCAGCAGTGGTGGAAATTATCAGGCTTTAAAGATAATGTACTTTGGAAGATAAGATCAAACAGTTTTGGTGCAGACCAAACACACATGCAGCAGTGGTGGAAATGTTCTGGTTTGTGGTGCCTTTACTACTTTGGAGGACTGGGTAGTTCAGGATATTGAATTGTCTAGAAATCCTGCATCACATCAAAGTTTTTATATGGTGCCCAGGTCAAACCACAAATTTTAATCTTACTGAACTAATGTGGGGGATTTGAAACACACTCAAACATCTCACAACTATCAGGTTTTAGATGAGTGGTCACATATTTCAGCAATATTTCAGCAGTTTTAAATACTGATGGATAATTATATTTGCCATTTCAACCAAAATGTGAGCAGTGTTTGCATATTGTCATTTAACATCTGCTGCCTGTTTTCAGGGAGTATGCACAGTATTATTATGAAGTCATCATTAGACACAAAGAGGTACAGATTTAGTAAATAATTCTGATATATGGGCTACAGGATCACGCAACTAAATTACATAAATATTCACTTGGAGGTAAGCTGTCCTTTTCTTTAGTCTATCCACACAGGGATTTTTTTTCTTAAATTACAAGTCTATGGGCCAGCAGCCTCTTTTCTACATCTGATTAACTCTAAAATTATGAAATTATTCATAATCCTGAAAAATAAGGTTGTTTACGTAGTATGTGTAATTTTTCTTAGTGATATTAGTCATAAAAGGTTTTTCATTATATTATCAGTTGGAGGCGAACAAAAGAGGAAAGAAAGAGTCGGTGCCCTAAGCTATACTGCCTAAGCTTCCCCACAGTAAGTAAGCTTAGCTTTCATGTAAAAATAACCATCCCCTTCAATGATGGTAGCATGTGCTAGAAAGGCAGAAAGGGGTGTCATGTTCTTTCATCCATGGAAAAGAAATCTGACTTGCACATCAGAGGGTTTTTAGAGGGGGTGACTAACTTATGGTAAACATTGAATTTACCACAACAACCACTGTGGTGCTATAAAACTTTCCAGGTTTTCATTTGGGACTAAGGCCAGTTTGGATTTTAGGAAATGTTTAGAGCGATCACTGACTACTGCTCGTCTCCTGATGCTTCTGGTTTCTTCTTATGTCAGATATCAGGGTCCATGAAAGAAGACCCCTTACAAATATAATCATTACAACACAAGAAAATTAAGAGATTAGCCAGTCTTACAGAGTTAAAAACTTACAAGAAAGGAGGAAGACACACTGGGGGGGATCAGTTAATAAATGATCTATCTGTAACACTGAAGACCAACATTGTGCAGTAGCATTTACACATCTCTCTTTTTTAACTTGTCTTGTCCAGCATTAAAGAAAGCACAATGGTGATGTGGCAGCTGTGTTGCGCCAAGCAAATTGGCTTTGCAAAGAGATGCTTTATGGGTATAAAGTGAGACAGGTTAGTTTTACCCATACTATTGATGTGTTGTTGCAATAGTAATCCTGCTCAGGAGGAGTTTCATGGGTGTAAAGCTCCTCTTGATCACGTGAATTTTTTTTTAAATTCTTGTTGATGTTTAAGTTTTTTTCAGTTCTAATTTAATTTGTCTGTCTATTTTGAATTGTTGTTTGTTATTGAATTTAACAAAAACTAGAAGAAAACAGAAGCCCTTCAACCCAAACACAGACTCTTGACAACCTGCTACACTAGCACAGAAACACAACAAAGGAGATCACACGGCCCTGCAGAAAGACCAAGTCGACATCATCAAGAGTACCAATGGGAGATGAAAAAACTGCAAACTGGAAACAACACCCAGGGCGGACAGAGCGAAAGCCCCAGGGCTCCAAAAGCCTGATAGCCTCCATCGTCACAGGCAGAGGGCCCACACAATGCCCAGGAGGACCAGGCCCTCTCAGATGACCACCCAACGGGGGCCCGTCCACACCTCAATGCTACTGTTTCGCACCCAGGAAGCCCAGGAAGCAGGGCCCCACCCTCCCTTCGCCCACCTACATACGCCCACCCCCCTCATCCCCCTCCCGTGCATCCCCCTACCCAAAGTCTCACCTTCAACCCACTTCCGCCCATCATCACACCTCCAGTCCATCACCCACAGCCTGATTCTCTCCCTCCCATCCCCCATGGGAGAGAACCCTGCCGGTCAAGACAACGGAAAGCCTAAATTCCCCGTACCACCACCACCCCACCTCACCCCAGCGTAGCAGACAAGACACCTCTCAGTGCAGCCAGTCCAGACCGCGGGCCAATTAGACCCTCCAGGGGAGTAAGAAACCCATCGCCCCTGCCTCTTGTCACCATGAACAACGGAAAAGTATGTGTCATTTCGAACTAAAATTGAGTTTACATGCATGTGGGTTTCCCACAATCCAAACAGACTCATGTTGGGCTACCTAGTCATTCTTAGACAGTCATAGGTGAGGAAGTGAATGTAACTGACTTAAAGGTACAGTGTATAACTAATTTGACTTCATAATAATATAAATCAAGTATTGCTTTCATAAATATGTATTTTACAAAAGTCTATTCACAATCGCATCAAAATAAAAACATTTTCATTGCTTAGAATTAGTTATTTCGAAATACTATTGTGGTGGCGTGCCTAATACAAGGCTGCCATTTTATAAACTTATCCCCTGACGGCTACCGTACTCTTGGAAGGTGAGAGGCCGTGGGGGGAGGCAGGGGGAGAGGGTAAAGTCGTTGTAAATCTGCAGTTTGACCGTTAGATGTTGCAGAAATTACACACTGGGGCTTTAAAGCTTTCTTTTTAGAGTTGTCACCTGTCTAAGGGGTCACATCCATCTCTCTCGCTGTCAGCTTATAGAGACCATTACCCTCAAAATAACAAATGGATAATCAAAAAGTACCTTAAAATACTTGAACTCAAACAACTAAATTTCTCCAACAAAGGTTAAACCCAAACAATAACGTTTCCAAGAAAAGAAAAAAACAAGTAATATTTGTACCTACTTGAGGGAATTAAATAGCAGAGAAAAGTAAATTACACCTTTTCAGACCATTTTTGATCTGGACAGGGACACATCTGTTTCATGTTTCATGACTGACCCAAAGTATAAATCATACTCATACTGACAGAACAAGTAGTTCAGCACAACAATGGTCCTCTAGGGTGTAGAGGTAAACGATCAGCAAGGCTTGGAATATGAGAGATATTTGACCAGAAACTCATTGTGTTTGTTTGCTTGATTTTCAATATTTTCAAGTTTAATTTCAACACCTTTATCCTTTAAGATCACAATTGTTTTTACAACACACTTTGAACACACACTTTATCTTTTTCAACTTCAATAAAAGGTGGACATCATGTGAGGTGGACAGATCATCCATCTTGGATATTTATTTGTGAATAAAATTGACATTAAAAGCACAAAGTGGACATATAATGTTTTTCTTAGAGTGGGAAAAGCAAAATAAACCCTGTAGTTTCCTGGTAAAAAGATAAAGGGTAAAACAAATTAGCAGTTATCTACATTCATGCTTAGATCTTCCATTTATATGATGACGATGGTTCAAGTACTTTTGATAATGGTCATCTCTAAAATATCCCTGAATGATACTTTGATGGAATTAACAAAATG